>JAPYZH010000303.1:0-179126 GCA_030523085.1 Meteorus colon
TAGTAGTAGTAGTAGTAGTAGTAGTAGTAGTAGTAGTAGTAGTAGTAGTAGTAGTAGTAGTAGTAGTAGTAGTAGTAGTAGTAGTAGTAGTAGTAGTAGCACGTTACTGCGTGATGTGCAGCTAGTGAGATGCTCTATCCCACTCGTTGTGCATGGTGGGAAGAGGATATAGTCACACTATTGGTTGTGAGAGTTGCAGAGATACATGCAGCCTCTTTGCTTCCTTATGAAAGTTGGCCAGCTTGGCTCGTTTCGTTACTGTGCTGCATACATATATAGATTGTATACAACTAGTAGTCGAGGCCGAGAGCGGCTTTCCAATACTGCCAAGGATAATCACGTATCTTGTCCAACGTGCAAAGCAAAACATCCTCGCGCTTACTTTCTTAATCGATTTTCCGGGATTTCGAGGCGCGTCTGTTCTTTATCGTTCATCCCTTTGCATTTTGCTCTTCTGTAGAAATTATGACGGTTATATTACTCACTTGAAGGAAGACACAGAGGTTTCTCCTCTTAAAATATGAATGAATTTTTTTTAGATCGTATCTATTTATCCATCTTGAAGTATAGAAATTTTCCTATCAATTCATTCTTATTACAAAATGGTAATTCTTGGGATCAATATGACTTGAGAATGAAGAATCTTCATCTTCATCTTTGACTTAGTTCATACAGCTGTATCTTATCATTTCATATAGATGTTATCTCCAGTAGTTCATCTTTCAAACATCTTCCTTCACCTCATTTTCTTCTCTTGAACTTGCCTTAGCTCATTTTTACATAACCATTACGTTTTTCTGCCAACCAAAATTGTTTCATTCGTTTGGTGCCCTCATGCGTCGCAATCGTCTCTCCATTCAATTCGTATTGTGTGTGTTCATGTGTATGTATAGGATGTGTGCACATAGTTACCCGCTTGAAATGCCAATTGTCTCCCTCCTCACTCAACCGACGTATTGTCAATTCTTTGTTCTGTAAAATGCCCTTCCTTTTCTCTCCCTACTCTTTATACTTTATACTTTATTTTTCGAACGCGCACGGATTTTCAGATCAAATGAGAAAATGATGCAATACTTCTTTCTCTTATTTTTCCTCAACCATGTTTTTTTTTTTTTTCGTTTTATTTTTCTATTTATTTACTTTTTAAGTTTTCTATCTTTGTTTTCCCATTTTCTTCTTTCTTTACTCGTTTTCGTTCTTTTAATCCGGATATCGGTCGAGTATCCTTATCAATTGCTCAAGCTACACTCACTGGTTTCAACCATAGCACGCGATTATCTGTTTCCGATTGCAATCTCTTTTCGTTATATTATCAAGATGGTTCAACGAAATTCCATTATTGATTTTTCATTGCATTAATTATTTTTAGTGTCATTATTCATCATTATTTAAAACGTTGTGTGCATCATTTATTTATACGGGTTTTTCTGTGGTTTAATTTTGTAATGAGAATGAAGAAAATAATAAGCGGCAGCAATCGCGCCTGACTTTTCAGAGAATTCTGTTCCCAAATAATTGAAATCAAGTCTATATGAAGACATCAATTAATGGGATATGAAAATGGGATAACAATAAAAGCTGATGTGTTCATCAATTAAATATGTCGACGAAAATGCAATAATTCTTGATTCAGATTGGACTTGCACAATTTGTGTTCAGCGTAATGGAATTAAATTCCGAACTGAATTGATAATTGATCTCTCTCGCAATAAAGTTTTCTTGACCTGGATATTTGAATAACGATTGTAATCATTTGGAGCGTGTATCAGATGAAAATTTGAATTTATGTGTGAACGATTCTACAAATCGTGGTAATAATTCAATCTCCCGATGTAGATTCTGCAGCAGTCACATCTGGATTTGGTTTAACTTTCATGAGTTCATAGTTCCCGAGAATCCCATCCACTGCAATTATTGGCAGTGCGAAAGAATATCTTCATAATCAGAATGTTGATTTTTAGGCGGTCGAATTATCAGTGTGAAATGTACTAGAAAAGAAAAGGGAATGTTCTTCTGGTATTTTGAGTTTCTTTAGGCAAGTTGATAAACCTAAATTTAACTTCGATATCTTATTTTTTTTCGTACTTTCTTATAAAAACATTATAAATGAAAACAATTAGATGATGATTAAGTTGGAGTAAATGATATTTTTTTTCAGTAATCAAATGGATAGATTTATTTTTACTCCGAACAATCGAATATTCCTCCAATAATTGCCCTATATTTTCTTCATGTATACCTCTACATAATAGAATGAAAGGGATTCCATTAAGCGAGAAAATAAATCAAAAAACATAAAGTCCCGATATTACTGAACGAAGTGCAAGGAATAAAATTTTTATTAAATACATATATAT
This sequence comes from Meteorus colon, assembly GCA_030523085.1. Taxonomy (NCBI): domain Eukaryota; kingdom Metazoa; phylum Arthropoda; class Insecta; order Hymenoptera; family Braconidae; genus Meteorus; species Meteorus colon. Next base: position 2,358 of record JAPYZH010000303.1, read on the forward strand.
CACTGAGGAAATAAATTTCAATAGAAATTACCCAGAAGGGAGGCAGAACAAAAAAGAGTATATATATTTGAAAGAGGGCGCTGTGATGTATTTATCTGGCACACTTTCGTGTTCGATTACCCTACACAATTGTCAATGGATGCACATTTATATAGCATCCAATAGTAGTGAAAAGAAGAGAGAAAAAAAAAAGAGACAAAGAAAAGAAATAGACAGGGTGAGCAGAAAAAAAGACGAAAAATAAGGGTGTATATATTCTCCCTCGTTTGACTCGGCCAGTTTCCAGTCACGATTCACATTCCTACCCCTCTCTGTCTCCATCAATGTGACGCAGACGTCACGGCTCATTAGACACTTTAACACGGAATGCCGCGTTATTCTATGGCGCCCTTTCAACTCCCCATAATGTTCACGCGACCGGATTCTTATATATATTAGAGTGTCATTCTCGCAATATCATATGTGCCGCGGGGCTATCATCATCGGACGGTACATGAGATTGAGCTATTATAATCGTACATTGTGAGCATAAAATATTTCGAAGAATATTATACACATTTGCGAAGTATTTTTCTATTTTGTATCGAAATATTTGATATTTTCCCTCTTGGGTTGACGTTTTTTTCGAAGATTTCCATGCATATTCAATGCGAAAGAGAAAAAATTGCAAATAAAAGGTAAACGAAAATCGATTTCTTCATTCACTTAGAACGCGAAAAATCTTTTCTTGCGAAGATAAGAATTGAAAAAAAATTGTTCATTCTTGCATCACTCTAATGCCTCGTCACAAATGCATGCATGTATATATATATATATATATATGCATGGTTGATGTCGATTTCCTGTCCAATGAATGAATGCCCAAGTGAGATAGATAAAATGCCGAAAAGTGTTGTGAACACATCACACAACGTTTTCATTTTCTCTTTTTTATCTCAAATAAAAAATATTGCGAGCATGCGGTAGTGCAAACATCAATCTGTCCCTTTACCATCCTTTGCCCTTTTTTTCCGCAAATATATATGTACGCATATAAATAAATATACATATATGCCACTATCGTGATGAACAATTCTCGTGTATAGGCATTGTTCACGAGATACAATCAAGATAACACATCGTTAAACACAATGTCACTTTTATATAGTAAAAAAAAAGACACGAATGAAAAATAGCGAATATCGCTTTGATATTGTTCTTTTATCCTTTCTCTTCCTCTTTTTTTTTTTTTTTTTTTTTTCAAATTTATATACATACATGACTGTATGTATTTTTATGGTCGATTATTTGCATCATTTTATTTTTCAATTTGCACGTCAACAAACACCAAATAAAAAGCAAATGCATTTGGTATACTATTCTTTTCAACGGTCTCTTACGCATGCATCGTCAGCGTGTGCTCAACCGGCAGCTGGTCGATTACGAATGTATTCCGTGCGATAATTGAAAATTGATTGGTTGTACGTGAAGTCGAGCCGATATTGGCAGATCCCCGTGTACCCGTTATCACGCGGTACTTTTGAAACATTGTGCGGAGTGGGAAAATGCGGCGGGACAGAGAGGTGCACGGGGTGAGTACATATACAGGCAAAAGGGAGAAACTATTATATATGTATATGTATATATATTATACTGGTTGATGGTTGGATGGAGGCATCTCTCGGTCTCGCATGGCAAACCGCATTCCCGACGTTTCCCGACCGAGTTTACTCTCGGCTGTATGTGTATTTGACTATTGATCTCGCGAAAATGCGCTCACTTTCCCACTCACTGTGGGGGCTTAACACTCGGAAAAAAAAATGGGAAATTGAAAAAGGAAAAAGGAAAGAGGAAAGAGGAAAGATAGGAGAGTAGACATCAGAGGAATAACGTCATCACAGAAAAATAAAAAACACAATCAAGCCTATAATACTACCTTTTACTGTATCTTTATGAAAAAAAAAGATTACTTTTTATTTATTGGACAATTTGTGTTACGATAACAAAATTTTATTCGATATAGTAATTTTAGTGAGAGCAGAATGTCGATAGAATAGCCAGGCAAAACATTTCAAAAGCCTGATCGCCAGGTTGTTCAGTGGTTCATTTGTCTGAAATTGATTTATTTTTGTATTGATTCGTCGTGAATTGTTACTCGCTGACTTTTGTAGATTTTAATTATTCAATTTTCATAAAATTCCGTCACATAAATCAAGGAAGATCACCACTGTGTCTCTCGCGAAAAATCGTGAATTCTCAGTAAAAATGATAAAAACATGAGTTCTTTAGGAAACCACATTTGTTAATAACATCATAATCGACAAATGCAAAATTGTCTATAACAACGGAAATCTTTGAATATGTATGTGTAGGAATAATTGTAATTTACATCCATATGAGCTGTCTGAGTCCGGTGAGTTCCATGAGACAAGTATATGATTCGTATGACAGTAAATCAATGTGCCCTGCTCAACATCATATTTATATATTTTATGAAATATATATTATTCTCGGATATGCCAATATTCTCATAGCAATTATATTTGATTATATTAGTCCATCGACAGGAGTAAATTAATGCCTATGGGATCTTTGTTCCTTCAGCACGATGTGAAATTTAGTTCTGCTTTCCTTTCTTGATATATCAAGAAAATATATAGCGAATATACCCAGTAGACGTTGTGTTGAATTATTTAGGAACCGTTGCTGCGCTCTATGTTTCTATATGTAGACACAGCTTCAATATTCCATTCATTACGGATATATATTTATATGCATATTTATTGGGTTGAAATCTTGGACATCTTTCCTGCATGTGAAACTGCTATTTTCGCTTAGCAGCATAAAAATATAAGAGAGTCTCAGATATGATTTGTTTATTCTTATTCATATTTTGTAAATATATTTGAACTTAAAGCAGTCATTAATAAAAGAAAGAATAAAATATATGTTTGGAAAGTTTGAATTATTATGATAGGTTTTATATTTACTCTAGTTTAAATTTGCTTGGTAACATGTCAATAGAAGTTATAGCACGAAACTTCGATTGTCTAAATTGCTGACAAAATTTTCGAGTGGAGTGAATTAATGGGATTAATAATTGGGCGAATACTTGACAATGATAAAAATTGATGTCGAGAGTAGTATGTAAAACAATTACGCTGTGCGTGGCTTCACGGAAACTTTATCGATACTAGAGCCCGATAGCGAAAGGGCGTGTACGTTTTAGTTCAATACACACCCTACTCTGGCATTCATTTTTCAGATTATAGCATTGAAAAATGGTAGAAGGGCGGATTCGCTTTATAAAACTGAGAGTATATTATCAATGTACATGACATTGTATACAACAAACTATCGTTGAATACAATTAACAATTAGCAATTTGTCAGTTATTTTGTTTATTAATTATCGTTTCATTCTGTAAACTAAAAGATGAGTGTTATTCGATAATAATTATTCATAATTTTGTATATATCATTCTTCACAGATAAAAAGATTTAATCTCAGTAATTCATTATTCTTCGCTCAGAAAAAGAGTATTTTTAGATTTGTGGATAAGTTGTTCGAGCATACAAACGCCATGTGTGATGAACATTTTTTCCCTCAATTCTTCTCAGGTTTGTATCTCGCTATCATGAAGTATTCATAATTCAATCTAATATTTAATGGATACTGTGGCGTTATTGCGATGAAGGACACGCTATAATCTCGTAAAAACTTCCTGAATCTTCATGTGAATTGAGAATAAAATTTATTCTGGTTCAATAATGAGGAACATCACTGGAAAACTTTTTCATCAGAGTGAAATGCAAATTTTTGAATAAATATATTTATTGACTCAGTTGGTCATAAACTATATCAACTGAAAATAAATTGCAGTAAAATTGATTATATTTATTATTTTCTGTACACTTGGCAACGTCCATCATTGTTAAATCACTAGAATATAAGCAGTGAATACTTCTTAATACGCTACAATTGGATAAAAAAAATCACATAAATAATCGCACTGTAATGCTGCATTGTGTCTAATGTCTCGTGCAATAAGTAGTTCAATTCGAAGTATGATCAGACCAGCAGTCGTTGACTCTTAAATATCTATAAATTTATGTGGCTATTCAAACTGTCAATAACTTCACGTTGTCCACCACTTTGTACACTCAAGTATTCATATATTCAGTATATGTATATATATCCAGATGGCATATGTGTATATATTTATAGCGACATGATACATGTCTACGTAAGCCATGAAAGCCGCGCCCGAGACAAACACAGTCACTGCATTGTGTGTGCGTGTGCATGCGTGAGAAAGGAGAAGCTGCGAGGGGAGGGCAAGTGGAGCGAGAGGAAGCGCAGAGGATTAGAGAAAGGAGGAAATATCAGCATGAGCAGACTCACTCACACACCCACGTGCTCCTCATACGAAAGGGGTTACGCCTCGCACGTTATTCCTGAGATCTATATACGCCTTCACAATGAGCCATTTCGCATCACTATCTCGCTACAAATACTAAGAGATGTACAGGGTGTACTAGAATTAGCGCATTCACTGTCAATCCGTAGATTCCTGGGATTGTAATAATGTAACCCCTGTTGCATTGATCGAATATCTGCATTTAACTAATTGCTTCCAATTATAACATGAAAAAATATATATTTTGAAAGAGGGAATTATTGTACAACACTTTTGATTTTTCCATTATTCTAAAGGAGAGAAATTATCAACTAAAACGCTCTGACTTAATGTTCGATTGAAATCATCCTCATTCTTGTTATTCGTCAGGTTCGTATGCATTTGTGTGAAGAAAATTTCAAACTACCGCTTGAAAATAGAGTGGTTAAATTCAGTACCATTAATTAGAGAGATTCAACTATAATCATAAACTTTTTCAAGTGATTAAAATTAATAGAGATAAATTTTTCAGGGTAGAAAAAAAAATCGTTGTGCTAATGAGTTAGATGAAAATATGTTCATTGTCGAGTTCAATTGAGTGGCATAAATGAATGAATGAGGACTTCGCGCTCGTGAATAAACTCGGTAGTCGGCTATTCACATGCAATATACGGTTTATTCTGAAGCACAGTGTATATATGAATATCTGCATGTGTATACAGTACACATTGGTGGGTGGCGAGAACAAGTCACATCAAATGGACGACAATGATCATCCGGTTGAGTTTATCGACTTGGAGTAATATCTACGCGGGTACATGAACAGAGCAAACAATACTGCTCGCGCAGTCAATGCACTACATTGATACACACACACACACACACACACAAATAAATGACATTGGATATATATTGTATAGATATATTTGGATATGTACATAGGTATATGTGTGCACAGTCTGTGGTGTGTATTAGCACATCCGCAGCCTAATTTCATCGCGCCTGTTTCAGACCCGCTTCCCCCTTCACGCAATACCCTTGGGTGCAGTTTAATACACGCACCTGTCGATGTTTAATCAACGAATACCGAATTGACGCGACAGAGTCCAGTTTATTAACTTTTTTCAATGCACTGAGGGAGAAGTTTGTGAAATTCATATTCACAATTGAAGAATTGCACGTTCATTAATGGATAACGAACAGTTGTTTGCATGTACTCAGCTGTGTTTCATTTAATGGTCTTGAACATATTGTTCTCGAAATAAAAAATGACTTTCTCTTAGTTGTAGAGGTATTTTCATATTTCTCATTGAATATTCGAAAATATTCTTTTGTTAGCGAGAAAAATGCTGTCTCATTGAAATTCAGTTTATATTCAATTTAATTAACAGCTGATACATATTCCAAAATTTGAACAAATCATGAAAGAATGAGTACCATTGAGAAGATAAAAATCACATTTTTTTCATAAAATAGTTGCTCTTATTAATTTTCTCTCTGTTCAATTGTATGTTACAGATCACCGGCGTCAAAGTCAGTCCATCGCGAGAAATAATATCATAGAGTGAAGACTCCGACGCAGCTTATAAGAACTGAAACATAAATAAGAGGAGTAACGGAAAAAGAGTGAGAAAAAGGGGTTTATACTAAGAGTTTTACTAGAAAAATCCTTCAGTTGCACATGAAATCTTCGCAGTGATATCTGTGTAGGTGCTGTATGTGCATTTCACCTCTTCTGCCACTCTCATCTTCCTATTTGCCACTGCATAACATCAACCTAACCCACTAATTTGTGTCTCCATTGCATTCTAGTTTATATCTCCCATACGTTTATTTCCCTCCGACTATATTTTTCCTCGTTTCTCTTTAACTCTTCGTCCGATTCGCGCAGTGTGATCACTGCCGCTTTGTCATCATCCCTTGACTCGTCTTCTTATCCATACTCACACATACATACCAACCCCCCATCGTAGCTATTGTTCGACAATCGTCAGTTTGTTTGCCGGCAACCCAAAACAGCGCAGTCGCGTTTTCAGCGCACGTTCGACCGCGCGCGTCAGTGTATTGTACTAGAGGGCCCTGTGGCGCCACGACGCCAGCGCCAACTGCCCATCATCGTTCTGTGTCGTCATTGTCGTCGACGTCCACTAACGGCCGCGGCCGTTGTCCGCCGCTTGACCTCTACGACGTTGTATCAAATTGTCGTAAGAAAAAATAATAAAGTCAATTACGTGGGTGCGTGAGTGAGTGTACGTGAGTGTGTGTAGGTTTGTGCTAAAATTGAAGAGGAAACAATTTTTTTTATCCGCTTATGGATTGAAAAACATAATTTGCCAAAGGATAATTAAGTATTCGTGAAATTTAACAAGTGCGAGGGGAGTCTGACGAACAAGATTAAGTGCATACATCTAACGATTTTGTATTAACGATTGTTGATAAAATTGAATTAAACGCAAGAGTAAGAAGAAAGAGGAGTTGTGATCGGTGACAGGATGAACGGCCACCGGACGGACGTTGTCACGAGTGACCTCTCGACTGTCACAACGGCCGTGCTCGTCGAGTGAGAGGGCTGTACAATCCACGCGTGCACAGCACTACTGAAGACACGCGACATCGCACGCGCGCTCAAACACATCCCCTTCACCCTTTACCCTTCACCCCCTATTTTCCCCCTCCTCATCCTCATTCTCTCGATCTGTTTTTTACTTTGATTTACCCCTGCTGAATTCCCACTCTCACGCGTCCGCTGTTCTTTTTGCCTTTCCTTTACCCTTCCCTCAGTTAACTCTCCAACCGGATTGTCGTGTGATAAACGCTCTGTGGCAAAGTGCGTATATTTTCTCTGTTTCATCTTACACCCCCGCCCCATCTTTTTTTTTCCCCGGAAATTTGTGTACGTCGAGTGCGTGATTATTCGGGTGCAATGCGGACCGCGGTTGTACAACTTTTCGTCTCGTGCTGGGCCGTGGCCATGCTCAGTTTCGCGATTGCTGCGTGGCAGGAGAATGTACGACCGAAGATGTCTGTTCAGCTTGGTGAGTACGGTTTATTTATTATTTCTCAGTATAACTTCTTTTTCACATCGTATCCTGAGGTGGACGTCAATGTTACATGTTTTCCATTTCCTGAGAAGATGAAAATTTATTTGAACAGATGATAAAATGTTTGTTTGAAGTAAGAGTATACCAATACGGTGATCACTGCAATTTCAGATAGTGCAGTAGTCATGTCAATTATGAATTTTAAGTATAAACCGGACACTTACATTATCCCAGGTTTGTTTTTTATCACTAACAAATCAATTGTGTCTGATGCATGACGAAAATTGTTCTTATGAATGCAATATTTTTAAGTGATGTTTAGTCAGTCATACTAATATTCTAATGAGGAGTAAAGTCATTGGTACGCAAAACAAATTCGTATATGTTTCCACAAATGTACTACAAAGTTTACATTCATTTCCTTGGTATTACTATGCAAATAATATTGACGAAGGACAAGGTCAATGTGTATCCATCGAACAGAGGCAAAAAGTATATAGTGATGCCATTTAAACTGCGTTCACTCGTTATGTTAAAGTTACGACCTATCGTGAACACGTATATATATGTATATGACCGAAAAAGGGGAGATGTATATAGTTAAAGTGAAAGTAGAAACAAGTGTGAGTCTCGCGCACATGATACTGACTGGTAATACGGTGTTGTGTATACCTGAAGGATTATTATACATACATCGTCACCTCGTTTACGACTTTATACGTGCACCATGTTGCGTGCACCTGGACACACCGATGAACTTTGACCGTATTAACTATGAATGGAAATTCAATTTAATAGCCAGATGAATGAGTATTCATTATACTGTGAAGTATTTCGTGGTCGGTTTATATTCATTATTTATCATGTCCAATACCATCTATCAATTCATTCATTTTGTTGTGATGAAACATAGAAAATTCAGTTTGTATTTATCAATATTGAATGGGAAAATAATGGTGAAAAGTAAATGAAAGTGGAAGAAATTATTGACTCGAATTAAAATTAATTTAATTTTGGTGAAAGAATAGGAGACGACGAGACATTTCCATTAAAGTAATAAAGAAGATTGATTCCACGAAGCTAAGATGCTTTTCTCATTAAATATAAGAGCTCAGTAAATAAAAGAGGAGTCGATGATGAACGTCGGTTTGAAGTTATAGGATGGGAGGAAAAAATATTATTTTTTTCCCCTTTCATATATTCTCTTTTTTCACTCTCAGCATAAAACTTTTGTCATAAAATTTTGTAATTTGTATAAGTCCGATCAAATTCTTTGAATTTTTTCTTCATTTTGTTCTTCTTCATGTTCCAAAGACACACTTTGAGTATTTATAGAATGATTTAAGTTGATTCTTGTGGTTTTTCATTTAATTATCAATAATTCTATGGGTAGGATGAATAAAAGGAAATATAATATGTCTATTTCTACATGTACGGACTGGGAAAAAGTATCCAAGTATAAGAAACTGAGGCAGAAGTTCATAAATTTATTTGATATTCTCGGTATTCAAGAAATTTCTTTGGGAAACGTCTGCATTCGTATCTGCATCTTTCGTTGCTTTCCTGTTTGCCAAATACAGACGCATGAATGAATATTCATATGAAGTTTTTTATATACTTAGGTTATGCTTGAGAGAAATCGAATAACCTTCTTCCATAGTGAAAAGCGCCAAACGAGCAATTGTAAGCAAATTATATTTTTTTTTATTCGTTCTGGCTGGAAATGACATCAACATTCTTATACTTTGTTGATTGTAAAAGAAATATGGTAAATGGTAGTGATGATGAAAGAGATCGTGTCGTAATAGATCAAACTGAAAGGAAACATCCCTTCATATATGATATATAACTTGGTGGATCTGAATCAAGTGGCAATCGTTTCAATTTGTGAAATTGTATTTATATCCCTCCTGGCAGTGGAGAATATGAATGACAGCAGGGCGTGGATATGCGTGTATATCCGTATACATACACAGACATTTATATATATATACATTTGACAAGTAACTCGCACCCTTGCCCGTTAATTTTCATCGTCATTATCCCCTCAAGCCAAGTCCAACCACGTAGTTGTTGGTGGTTGGTGAAATTGTTCGTATCAAAATTGGTTTATTATGAAAAGAAAAAATATGAATAATTCAGTCTAGTGATGATTCGTGGTCCAATCAATTTGTTGGACCGATTCGCAAAAGCAATTGAACTAGAAAGGACAACGAAGGCGGCTGAGTCAGAGAGGGAGGCAGAGATGAAATCAATAGAAAAACAAAACAAATATACTGTGAATAGAGATTTTGTCGTTGTATATATGTTCATAGACGATCAATTGGGAGGAAAAGTATGGTCCACAGTGTGTGTACAAAGTGAGTTGGATATGGTGAATGGGAAAGAAATGTTCCTTTCCAATAGCAATCTCATACCTTTCATTACATCAATAAATCACAAACGAATTTTTACGGAACACATTACAATTTTATTGTCAGATGTGGTAAATGAACTTACCGGATACCTGATTTCTATTTTTGGGTCAACATTCCTGTATACTTATTGCTTCGATCATACTCATGATCAAGTTCATGTCACAACTGAACAGCAGTACAGAGAGAAAAATTGGACAGATGGTTAGAGGATTTATCTGTTTTTCTGAACGCAGAAACTCCGTAAAAGTCGAGACATCTTGAGGCAACTCATTGTCAAATTTGATATTTTTCTTGCCAAGATATGAGAAATGAAGTGTAGAAGAAAAATAAAATATGGAGAAACGGATGAATAAATAATTGACGAAACTCCGAGATGAGACATCGCGTCCACGTGACGAGAACTCAAGTCGATAGAGAAAAATAATGGCGGTGAGCGCATGCGCCTGATACAGCACTGTGGAAGGGAAAAAGGAAGATGGAGCGAATACTGTTTCTCTCTTGGGTTATCGCTCTTGGGGGTTAACAATGAACGTGTCTCTTATTCTCTTTCTTTCTCTTTGTCTCATCCTTACATACGCCTCTCCGCCTACTTCTTTTCTCAACTTGGCTGCTGCTCGCCTTTCTCTCTGCCGATCTAGTGGAAAGTTTCAGTCAGTATGCAATCCCCGTCTAATCGACCGTGTGCAGTGCGGCAGGATCGATACAAATCCGTCGTCTCTACTGCTGATGCCACATCTCTTTCTATTCCATTTCTACCTATATTCTTGTTCTTTCTCTTTTTCTTTTTCCACCGTTGGTTTTCTTTGTCTTTTCGCACTGTTTTCATCCCTGCTTATCTCTACTCACGCTCACCATCATTTTTACTTTATTTATTGAGCAATAAGATGAAAGGCGTGATGTCGAACCAATTTTCCAAAAAATTTGTTCCCTCAATCTTCAACTTTTCTTTTATATTATGGGATAAGTTCAATACTGGTAAAAGTGTGAATGATATAATTTCGCTTGAAACTTGGAAATTTTACATTTACGATCAGGTCACATGTATGTGAGATAACATTAATGTCTTGCCGATATATTCCATCATTTTTATGTGTTCCAATTTACTTGAATTTAAAGATTGTTTAATTGGAAACTTACGATACTTCATTTACATGAATGATTGTCATTTTCAGAACGGAATTCTCGGGTAAATTCCATCCGAAGTAAATATACCTATAGATATTATGTATATATATAATACTTGTATATGTGCTCGAGCACTCAACTCTAACGTACCACTTTAACCTCTGGAAAATAACACGCTCCTCTTGTTGAATCCAGCGAAACTGCCGATTACGATGTCAATGTAACGTCGATTCAATCCCCCCGCACCCTCATTGATCAAGTGTTTTTTTTCACCCACTCATCCTCTTTTTTTTTTCTTCTGTTTCTGTCGCCGGACGTATTTTCAATCTACCTCTCTTCATCCAGACATGTCTCCCTATTCTCACTCAATCATCATCATCCCACAATTGGCGTCTATCAAGAGCCTCGTGTATTTTTCTATATCTGATTCTTTGCATTGTCATTTTCCTTCTCGTCTTCATCGTATGCGTCTCAAATTTTTCGTCCTGAAATATACATATTTTTTTTTTTTCGTCCACATTAATATACTTGGGCAGTTTTCTTTTTCATACTTCACATTGCTCACTGGAGTAAAAATACGTGAAAGAAAAATGAAGCTTGCAGAATGGAAAGATAGAGAATCGTAGTTATATAATGTCGACACGGCATTGCGAAACGTCGGGGGATGAAGGAGGTGTGAGTGAGAAAACAAGTATAGATGTAGAGATGAGCGAGAGAGAGATGAGAGGCAGCAAGCAGGTTATATCTCTGGTATTGTCCCATTGTCCGAGATAAAAGCGTTCGTCCTTCTTTCGTCCGATATGTCGTTAAAAAAGAAGTAAGTGAGAAAGATAGCGGTGTGGGAGGTACACGAGAAACGAGAATGATGAAATAACATCGTGGAAAAGATGAAAAAAATTAGAGGAGAAAATCTGCAGTGAGATGCAACAATGCCAGCGTATAAAGCTTAAGCAATTCTTCCAATTTTCTTTTTGTAATATTTTTTGTTTGTTTTCATTCCCCATCGTCATCATAATCATCGTCATTAATTTTCCGTTCTTCTTCTTCTCTGCACCCCGTTTTTCTTATTTATTTGTTTTTTTTTCTCAATACCCTGTCTCAATTTTTTCTTTCTCTTGAGGCTCAGCAAATTCATGCTTGAAAAGAATTCGCGTCCTTTTTTCTCTCTCTTTTTTTGCACCAATTTCCATTGCGTTTATGACTACCAGGATGGTTGCATTGTGCCAAAGATATCGACTTTGACGGTGCTATAGAATGTGTAAAGTACGATGGAGGAGAGAAAAATGGGCGAGAAAGGACGATAGGGGATTGAAATAGCCTACATAACAAGACAGGTAGTGAGAGGATACTCAAGCTGGAATTGCATCAGCCGTCCGGCATCTCGCTCATTTTTTCTCCCGCTTTTATACCAGTCAGCAAAGTTTTCCGTTTGCACTCGATGTTGAGGCTTTTACGATGCTGAATTTTGTAAATAATAACCACATGGATTCACAACGCGATAGAGTAATGCGAGACTATTCACGTCAATATTATATCAGAAATAGTTTCTGGATATTAGAAGTTGTGGTATAGAAACTCGATTAATTTCATGTATAGCTATACATGCTATACAACTTGAAAAAAGATCAATTGATTTTTCTATTCTCAGCCATTTTGATTCGAAGTAACCCTTCAATTTTTTCATGTAGCGGATATGATATATTGAGTTCAATATTAATAATATCAACAGAATTCATCGTCTATATTTCTCATAATACTCAATCAATCTTAATCAATCTCCATCGGCTTATTCGGGCAACCAACTGACGCGTATCGATAATTCTTCTTTGCGTTGTATTGGCCAGCTGACGACGTCTTCGGTTCACCTAGTCATGCGTTCAGTTCAATCCCCTGTGACCACCATACACATATATGCATCATACACATACAATGTGGTAGCCGTATGCAAGATATGTCGCATGCGACGCCCCGCATGTATATAAGCCATATGCCTCAATGCGTATTCGCTTCCCCCTCACCGTATTATTTCCCTTCTGCTACCCTACTACTTCTCACTACGCTATCTCTCTCACTGTGAAGTGCATCTCCTCGGCTTTCCCAGTGGAGAGAAACGAAGCTCTAATATCAGCTCAGAGGTCGCTTGCCAATGTAACCGAGAATTGTATGTTCCATCTACCTAAGCTCATCCATATATGTACACATTTATAAACGCATACACACAAACACGTTGATACCAATTGTGAATCCGTGTACTAAATACGACAGAATATCATCACATGTGTTTGTGTATGAATATTTCGGACCTACCGCAAATGGAAATTCATCAATACTCAAGCGAATGGTATATTCATACAGTGGTAAACAATTTCATGCTGAAATTAACTCGCAAGCGGAGTATATCTAAGTCTAATCGAATTGTGGTGTTAATGAGCAGTGTTGAATTATTGTAGATTATTGAATTATTTTCGCAGTAAATTCATCGTTATTGATGTGATAGAACACTACATTTGAGAAAATGTCATCGGTTAACATAGAGATTCTCAACGAATTTCAACGGGAGTTTCTTTCAATTTATTTATTGAAGATGTGTTATAGGATTATCGTGGAAGGTGTAGGATATATACAAGATGGAAGGACGTTACTTTGTGGTAGGGATGATTTGTTAGGTAGACATTGGAAATGGGGGAGTACAAATTGAAATATCAAAAGTTAGTTGAATGTCGGTAGCTTACCTCACATGAACACGTGGAGTAAATGAAACCAAGTTATGTTACAAATTGTAAAAAAATAAATCAACAAATATGCTTGAAAGAATGCAATGGATTGAAACTGACAGGAGAATCTCAATCCTCCTGTGATTACTGCAATAACCTTTCGAAAATTGAGCTGTTTAGGGTTTGAACAACCCCTATGAGATTTTGAAGACCCCAATGTTGTAACCAAAGCTCAGTTATTGAGGATACATATCTATATCTCTAACGCGTCATGAATCCTGATTGAATATTGTATGAAGAAAAAATAAATCATACAACAATGGTTGTTATACAAATCTCACAGTGTTACGTTGTCATGTGATCATCACTATTTTGTTAGACCAATTCTTTTTGCCCATTCATTTTCCTTCACATATTCTTACATTTTCTCCACAAGGACAATTTTATGTAAAATCGAACGAGCCTAAATATTTCGTTATAAGTGGCATTCGAATTTCTTCTCTAAAGGAAGACAGACACATATAAGTCAGACAGACAAGAAAGTGGAATGAAATGAGGGTGAAGCTTGTGAGAAAAAAAGACGATGCATCGAGAGATATAAAAGAGGGGAAAAATGGATGGAAAGTAGTGTGAAACGTGACAGATATAGCGGGAGAGACGTGAGAAAGACACGGACGATGAGCATAATAAAACAAGAGGATGGACTTTGGGAGCTTTATAGTGCGTCGAGTAAGAGAAGAGAAAAGGCACAGGGAGAAACGTAGTGGAAAAATATACATGTATATAATCCATGGATGCATGCATGCATAGATATGTGTACACATAAGCATATCCCTATATATAAAGAAGAAAGTGTTGGCTGCATCATCCCTTGGAGCGTGCTTGGGCTGCAGTAGAGTTTACGAACCACGTGACAAGAGGATAGTCGCCATGTTGCGAAAGTGAGAAAGAGCGAGGGAAGAACGAGGGAAGAACGAGGGAAGAGCGAGAGCGAGAACAGGAATGGATAGATGGGAAACGACGGCGAATACTCACGAGAATGCCCGAGTGCTTTCTCTCTCGCTCTCACTCTCACACCCCTGCCTCCCTCTTGCTTTTGCGAATAGCGATCAATACCACGACGCGGTGAGCCAAAAGAGCACAAAGTTATGCACGCGGTATTTTGGGGGGTGACCCATTGGCGTTAGGAAAACCCGCGCGGTTGTGAGAGGAGCGTCACTTAAAGGAGGGGCCAATGTGAAATAGAAGTGCCAATGTTGGATATAGACTACAGGGGATGTAGAAACTATTCCAACTCGACTATATAGTACATACCCGACGATATTCTACACCTACTTGAAACCACTAGAGTTTATCAATAGCTATGTAGATGCTTTTGAAAGATCCTCATTTTTGCGCACTCCTCTCTCAATTCACTCCTTTGTCACCATTGCGTACTTTTACTCACGAATATTTCTTTCCGCTCAACACATTTTTGAGTGTATTTAGTTAAGTCGCTGAAGTGTTATAGGCATATATATATGTGTGTGTAGATAAGCGATGGATCGAGATAGTGAGGGTAAGAGAAGACGGTATGAAGCAACAGAGAGGAGAGGTTGTAGTATATGCCGCCGTTATGTTTGGGTCTGGAGAAATGGAGATAGCGCGATGAAGATGGAACGATAGAAGTTGAAGTGGGCTGGTATCTGGCGCGTTTATACTGCGGTACGATGCAAATCGTACTGTGTGTGAGAGTGGGGTTAAATAGTGTGACGACCTTCTACACTGCACTATAGTAATAGTTGATGAAGAAGAGAAGTTGGTAGAAAGCAAAATAGAGTCAAAGAGATTAAAGCACGCATTTGATTATCGTACTGCGCAATGAGAAGATGATGTATTCAAATGATCGTAATTTAGCTGGAGATAAATTGATGACGAGCATGGTTGTGACATCTTCCCTTTTAATTAGGGGTATTAACGCTATGGTGGATGATGTTTTCTTCACAAAAGTGTTGTAATGTCTATGGTCATCTGCAGTGATTCACAATTGTTTAAAATCGTTTGGTTAATGCTGCGACTCTTCTTTTTCTTTACACAGTTCAATCCAATTTTTATGATGTGAAAGCATTGTTAACTTAATTAGAAAGCCTTTGTCAGGATGAATATTGTTATAAGGAAATATTAATTAGAAATTATGATTGTTATCTGAAAAATAGCTGATAGATTGCTTTCATTTTATGAGATGTGCTCTGTATCAATTGTTTATACTACGATCAATACTCTTGCTCAAGAATAATCTTGTTATTTTTCCTATTTATATAATTCACAATACAATAATGAATGAATGTGGAGTTTGTTTGAAGTAATTGTTATTTTGTTGAAGTATTTGTACGGGTGATACTCGTTCGATTTTAACCACTGAATCAAGCGTATACCAAGCTTTTCATTCATATCTATCGCCATATTGTTTGATGAGAGTATTTGCATGCATTACGTTTGTCTATATTGAACAATTTATTTATTGTTTTGGAGCAGGATAAATTGTGGCGAAAATGAAAGTATTCCGGAGTAATTTCGGTGAAGGAGTAGGTAAATATGATGAGGAATAATTTCATTCGCCATGAGCAATTGAGAAACGTCGAGAATAATTGTCATTGTGAGGACAATGACTTATTGGATATTCACTAAACGGAATATTTTTGTTGGAGATAATGAAAATGCTCCTGGAATATTATTCTGTTACTGATGAATCATTCAACATCGATTTAACCGCGACCTAAGTCTATGTGCTATTTTAAAAATTGATTCATCCCTTTCGATATATTGTGCTTTTCAATTTCTATATTATATTCGTAAAATATAAAAATGTGAAAAACATTTTGCTTAATGAATAGAGCGAACTTTATTGAAAATCAATTGAGAGTTGGAAGGGTCTGCAAAAATGGGGCCATACATAACAACATGAAACTTATCTTTCACCTGAAACATTGCCAAAACTGTGCAAAACGAAGTATAATTGTATAAAAACAATTTTGTAGAGCATGAAAAATTCCTACAGAGAAGTTCCAGAGAGCAAATATCTGATGTTGATAGTTTGGAC
The DNA here is from genome assembly GCA_030523085.1 of Meteorus colon. Taxonomy (NCBI): domain Eukaryota; kingdom Metazoa; phylum Arthropoda; class Insecta; order Hymenoptera; family Braconidae; genus Meteorus; species Meteorus colon. The sequence goes on from JAPYZH010000303.1 coordinate 19,112, forward strand.
GTGACACCCTGTCAAACTTTTATCAAAAAAAAAAAATATTTTTTTTTACGATCGATGAATTCTATTCGTGTTGCAACATTTTCCCGATGCTTCAATCATTTTTCTCGGTGTATATGCAGATTGAGAATAATGAAAACGCATTCTCTCAGCAATATAAACCGTTGTGAATAAATTGAGAGATTTTAATGGAAAATAAAGAACATGAAATAGTATGACATTAAAGTTATATCTGAGCATTGTGATATGAGTTGATATTATTTTTTTCTGGACCAATTCAAAGATGTGAAGCAATCACGAATCATACAGATCGCAGTATAGTAGATATGTCTGACTATGTTAACTAATACTACTGAAAATTCATATCGACATTCGACTCCAAAGTCTGTATGAAATCTTTTCGACAAAATTTCATTCGAACAATTTTCATTGTGTATCATTGAACACAAATCACTACATTTCCATACAATGTCATAGAGTTATGATGTTTTTACGGTTATTTTCGAATCGATACTCGATTATGTATTGTAGATAGTTCACTTGTATAGTTAAATACATGTGAAAATGACAACAGCAGTTCTCACCATATATGTATATGCCAATAGCTCTTCTTCTTTTTTGGTGTTCGTTCATGCGATAGGTATAAAGTCTCGCTCATATAAGATTTTTTGCGTCAGCTCTTAAAGAATCTGCTCACTCCTACACTTAAGTTTATATACAAGCGTGTATCTAATCTTGTAGAGCGCATCGCGATTGGATTTGTGTGATCAGGGGCTATATAAACGTTTATGTACGAGCGTGTGTGGATGTGGTGAAAGCATGAGAAGGCCATAAGGGCTTGTTCCTCATATAAGAATCGATATGACTTGATCGAGAGTGAAGAAAAAAACGAGGGGTGATCTTATATATGTGTATAAGATGAGAAAGGAGAAAAAGTGTGGGTGTATGTGTGGGTGAAACATGGTACGCTTGTGGGAGAAAAGAAAAAGAACGAGATGAGACCACGGGGTTTCTTCATTTCAGCGGTGAATACGCGCCGTGGGGTTTCGTGGGATTTGCTGCACATGCTCGCGATTTGGGGATCGATCCATGAAGGCTCGTGTAAGAATGGGATGGCACAAGAGAGAAAGAGAAGAGTAGAGATAACGCAAAAAAGGATAGAGAAAAAAAAAATTTACGTCGGACGCCTCAGAAGACACGCCGTGATGGTGAATGTATCTATATCAGTCTCATCGAATGTTCAGGTCTGTTCCGCGTGTTTGAAATGGCCGCAGTGAAATGGCAATGCTACATTTTTCTTCCTGATCCACTCACTTTTTCTCCGCTACATTTCTTCTTGCTACGTCTTTTCATCTCTGAGTTTCGTCTTCATATACTTTCACATAAGCATGGTCAAAGTCACTAGTGGTGCGCCATATACAAGCACATTTTTACACTACCTCTACTGCTGATACGATAACACATCGTATGTTTTATCCATAGGATTTTCTGATAGCATCAGCCATATCCATATTGCATTATATAGCGCATATATAGCGCATTATATAGCGCAAAGTCAAGAGACAATGGCGGCACTAAAACATCTGATCTGTAAAAAAAAAAGGATTAGAGAGCGAAATGTTTGTGCTTTATTTTAAACCAATTTTGTTCATAATTTGATGTTGGAAAAAATCTAGTTTGCGATAAGTTCAGAGACAAGACAAGTGAGCTGGAGCTGATAGAAAAATGAAAAAAAAGTATTTTATATTTCGTATGGGAATACTCTTAATGTATACATCTCTAATTATTTTCCTTTTTTTTTCTGCATCATTTTCATCCATGTATTCATGCCGTATCGCATTTCTCTTACGCTCACATTTATTCGCTGTCAGTTTAATATAGTTGAGTACAAGAGGGAAAAAATAATCTGTGAGAAGGTAAAAGAGACGAGCGAGTGTGCCTCGTGTTAAAGGCGTCTCTATCAACTTCCCCGCAGGGGCCTTTGCCAGTCTCTCTCCCTTGTGGGACGGTTGACGCTTCTCTTATTCCCTTCGCTTTGCATTCTGACGGTTGCCGCAGTGGCGCTGTATTAATCGCAGGCGAGTATTGTTTGCAATATTCTCGGGTCGTTTAGTCGTCTCCAACAATTACATTACGCTTGACGAATAACTCGGTTAATTATCATTCATGTCAACTCGAGCTTTAGTTTTTATTTTGTATTGTTTTTATTGGAGTATTTTTCTTTCTTTCTTTCCGTTTTCTTCTTTGCTCTATGTCATTAATTATAAATTTTCGTGCTGTTCTTTTGCTTCAAAATGTTTTCCCTCCGTACCTATTGAATTACATGTACAATATAACATAATGCTCATAAAATAGTTTATTCACTAAAATATATTTAACATCAGAATAATAAGAAGTGAAAGCTGTTATAGAGAAGAAACTTTGATGAAGATTGAACAATGTTGATAATTGTGGTGCAGCCATACATCTTCACGATGAATTTCTCTTGTCATGTATCGAAGAAAATGCGAAACAGTTTACTGTCGATTTTCAAAGTTACGTTCCTTGATGTAAATGGTATATTTTCACTGTTGCTAGACTGTACTATTCATGTACAGTTGGAGAAAAAAAAAAGGTTGAAGAGGCTATATAGAGATTGAATGGGAGAGTATAGATGTGGTGCAGGAAGCCGAGGAAATCCCGTGGCATTTCCGTTTAGCTATTAGCTTCTAACTGTTACGAATGATATCCGGATTCGAAAGCTACTGCGCAGTACAGTATACTGACTTTGAGCTAGAGTTTATTCGAGGAAATACGGGGTCATCCACTATTTTATCCGGTCAATTTTACATGGTGTCAAGAACTATTTACTTGAAACTGGAAAAGGCAAAAGGCAATGGACACTTTTTCATGACAATTTATTCAAATTCGTATACAATAAATATCAATTTCCCTTTACTGATATTGTATTACATAAATTCCATTAATTCTCAATTCTCTCGGAATACAATCGATACTGGCCTGGCTACCGTATTATTACTTCCAGATCTGAATGAATTGCCTGTAAGCTTCATCATGGGATTCACGATAACTCCATCTGTAATTAGTAGAATCAATTTGTTGAATATGAGATCATAAATTCAATCAGCGTTACAAATGGTCGAAGTCTCAATTAGTAAAAACCCTCTCTGATGCGCCATCTGATTGGTTTTCCATTTCAAATCTGAAATTTCATATTTATCGTTTTCACTTTTTAATTTTGCTCATCTCGTATGATGAAACATGTTTTTTTTGTAGATATTTCGAGATGAAATCATGATGATGGATACATGCGCCTTCATGTCACTATGCATGCCATTGTAGTGATGTAAGAATAATGGAACGATGTGAGCATGTCAAGTTGAAGTATTCCCATGCGATACACAGTCAGGCGTCAAATGCATCGCACAAACATGGGCAAAATTATCATATTAATATATATTCATACATATATATAAGCAATGAATGCTTATGTTTGTGCTTGTATTTACAGCACGACACTGTATATGAACAGTATATACATCAAAATTTGGAATTGAAACCAGATATTACCACTCATGAGTATTCATCGGCTCTCGATGCATCTGATGAATTATTTCAATTTATGTTTCATCAATATGCATTTGCACCTACCACCGCCGTTATTTATTATTATTTGAAAATTTTGAATCGATCACTCGCTCAATAATGTGTTATTGTGTTTGGTTGTCTAAATGTTTGCTTGATTTACTCGCAACTCTCGTATGTGGTAATTACATCAACACCATTTGATGAATTGCGAGTTGATAATGTGTGAGGGTCACACATAGTTGGAGTGCTATATGGAAACTCTCTGGGGAGACTTGTTTCTTTCTCTCTAATTTCTATAACTGTTGACGAATGAGAAAACAATTGCATTTCATTGGATAATGGTATCACGTAAAATGGTGAATATAATTCCGTATTTTTGTTGAAAAAACATAATGGGATTTATACAGTTATTCATAATTTATCAATTGGGTTATTTCTATTTTATCTAATTTCAACAGTTGATTATATTAATGCTATTTGGAATTTATCAATCCTCATTGTCTCTCTTGCAGATTTCCGGAAGTGTTTCTTTCTTCGATATCATTAGATTCATTCCTCTTACAGTGTTATATTCACTAGAATTCATTATATACTTATTAATAATTAGGATTACGTTATCTCTGGGGTATATGCTCACAAATGTTAAGCAAGCGTATAAGTTTACATGAAATCCAAATGGCCATAAGCGCTTTCAACACAAACATTCATTATTGAATGTAAGAGGATGCTTAGATAAATGCCCGTTAAAATAGTTTCGTTTCATTTAATCGTCCGCGAATAGCTCTGTTGTGGGAAGTCGTGATGAGTACAAGTCGGCGGCAGGAGGGTTGCCAACCAAAAACAATGTTCTATTATTCTTATTACTGCAAAGCGAGGATAAACTAGATGATATATCGTTCATGAGTATATTCAATTCTCTAAGCACGATTGTGCTTTGAATTCAATGGAATATTATTAAACATCAACATCAAGTCCTCAAACTGCATAGCAACAGTGATAGAATGGAAAAAAAAAAAAAAAAACAGAATGAAAACAAAATAAATAAAATAGAAAACATGCGAAAAATGATCAAGAATTATTATTGGTCAAATAATGCAATTTCGCAAGTGAATATTGATCATCAGCTTATATCGTTGTTGCGTCGAATCCATTTATTCAGTAATGACAATTTCTTGATGGATACATTTAATCAAGTTCATATATATAACAGTTATATCATGCGAATACAGTAGTAAAGTTGAAGTAAACATGGGAAGTGGTAAACTACATATGTATAATCAGAACAATTGACGTAGGAAGTGTTGGTAAATGTGGATATTCTTAATTATTCCGTTGAATGAGTATGGCAACACGGCAGAAATGCCTGTCGGGGCGGACCAATCGCAATATGAATGAGATATTTTGTGGTAAATGGAGAAGAAAAAAAAATTGTAAAAGACTATTCATCTACTCGTTTCAAAATCCTATTTGTTTATGAGAGCTTTCATTAGTCGCGTGCGAATTGAGGTGGAGAAAAAATTGTATCGTGCCTCAGGAGGCGAGTTATTTTTTATTCATTCAACAAGGTTTTAATTTTCCTTTGTTGTGTTTGGTTTGAAGCGACAGTCACAGCATATGACAGCACGCAACATTTCATACATTCATATGTTTATATGCACAAATAATATCTGTAAGTATAAAAGTGCTCGTTGTGGCTTATATTGTATGTCACGCTGCATATATAATATATATATTTCGTTGTCACCAGAGAAAATAAAGTGAAAACAAGCTGTTACTTGACAAGATGACAAAAGAGATTACTTTGAAAAAGGGATTCTTGAATACACATGGAAAAACTTGAAGAAACAAATGGCGGACATTTAATTTATTTCTCATTGTTTTTTTTTTGTTTTCATTTTCCTTTTTCACTCGCTTCTATTTTGTTGGGTTCTTTTTTAAGTTCATTGTTGAGTCTTTGTTGTACGCGTATTTTAATTCATAGCGAATACAATGTGCACAGAGATAGACGTATATCCAATTTTCCCGAGCGTGCTTTGTCAAGTAAGCAAAAATGTGGAGGAAAAATTAAAAAAATCATGAATAAAAAGGAAGTGGTGATAAAAATAAACAGAAGAGCTATAGAAAAGACATGCTGCAGAGGTACACACGCGTATGGTGTGCACAGTGAAATGAGTGGTACACCAAACTTTTTTCCACCGTTGATATGAATATTGATAAAAAAGAAAGTCTGGACAGAGGGTCGGGATGTGACATTGGGCGTGAGAGCAAGGGTGATGGTTAACATACAAGGAAAAGCGAACAAATATCTATAGAAGAAGAATAAGGGGGGTGGCAGGGTTGACATATATATATGTATATATATAATGTATACATGTTTGTATGGGAGAATGACTAAAAATGAGAGAAAAAGGGGATGCGTCAACTAACGAAGCGTGAGGTATATTGGGCCAAAGCGTCTGGCGCGTCGCGAGAGATCGGCTCGATAGGAAAGCCGATGAGGTTTTTTGTTTCTTCTTTGTTGTTTTTTCTTCAAAAAAATATTCACAAAGCTCCCGTGCGATATTGATGGTATATAGCAAGTCTATCATATATGGGAGATGTGTTACCCACGATCGTGGTAAAAAATGATGGAGAAAAATATACCTGTATGTATTGAATAGCGCACCCTCACTTTCTTTGGCTTTTCTCCATGCTCTATTTTCAAATATCGATTGTATAAATTGAGCAATGGCGCTAGGTCATTGACTTGCACTGGTTATGGCATACATTTTGTAATTATAATTAGTTTTTCATGTACAATGTATTCTATTTGGAAAGGTTTAGTTATGAGATTCATTGATTCAACACAGGCTAAGTTTCTTTTAACAGGATACTAAAATTATATTTGGGCGTAGTTATTTCATGCCGATTTTTTATTAGTGGAGTTACATATTGAACATGTGCCACGATAGACAGAATTATTCTACAGCCAGTAGATAGAATAATATCAAATACCTCTGGCGTATTCTTTCGTTTATTTTTTTTATGCATAGTTCAATAAGTGAATTAATACAACAAAGGCTATGGTAACTGGTATGAGCATTATCTTCGATAATAATCTGAATAATGACCTCTCATTAATCCGCAAATGTACAAGAAACAGGAATACTCTCTATGCTAAAGGGTATTATATTATCTTGCGATAATGAGAAGAATACATTTTAGTCAGTATGTTCACATACAATTAGTTCACGTATATATGAATGAACGAGCTAGGAGTGTGTGAGAAAGGGCGGCGCTTTATCCTTTATCCACCGATGTGTACTCATCTGTACTTACTTCGAGAGTTGCATTGTTATTTGCCTGTGAACTCCGCGTGTTCTTTCTACTGTCATTTATTCACTCACCTATTTTTAAGCACCAACGCGTTTGTTTGGGTGTCGAGTTACAATTCAGACATTATAAAACCGAGTTTATATTTTTCCTTTTCCATCCATCCTCGTATTTGCTTTTGATAAAAAAGAGTTACGTAGAAATAACTCTACAGTTTCACCAAAGCAACTGATAAAAATATTTTTATCAAGTTCAAAAGATTAACATCACTAACTTTTGCATACTGGAAGTTCATCTGAAATGCCAAGGGATTATACAAATGAGCAGATGTTCGTCTCACACTCTTTACTCATCTCATTAATTATGTACGAACTTGAAAGCCTTTCTCGAAATAATCCCCTCGTCTAACTTGTCGTGAAATCAATTTGTCTTCATATATATATATCAGTATCTTTTATATTGCTTGTTGCTCATCTAAATTCTATATGCACACACGATCCAAAATCTATGTAATCTGTCTTCAAGTGGAGAGTACAAGGATTGTTACGGGAAAAAAGGGGTCTTAAACTGTCTTTCTCGACATTTTTTCCCCCTCTTCCTACTTTTCACTCTCACTCTCTATCACTCCATGTTCCGATCAACAATTCGAGCATGTACCCGTGAACTAACTCCACTGCTTCTCGACGACTCGATTGAGTGGTTGAATGTAGTAGACCCTCAACATTCCTCAGAACTGAATCGATCGAACTTATTCTTCCTCTCTATTATGTTCACACAACTCAATGATTTGCATTATCTTTCTGATAAACATATTGACGATTTTAATTACGTATTCATCCGCAATTCATATTTTTCCATTAATTGTTTAATTTTACGAAATAGAATAAGGGTGAGGTATCAAACCGTAGATACTGAAATGCGACATGAATTTTTATTAAAATTATTTATTTATTTTCGATCTAAAGCGGTGCGAAAAAAAAAATAAACTAATTTCTAATATCTAGAGAATGATTATTGTGTAACGAAACTTGAAACGATGTTAAATAATTTCACAAAGCTCCATTATTAACAGTTAATTAAGCTCATCAAATAGTACTACAAATCTTCCAAAAGCTGATAAAGAAGAAGACGAGGGCAAAGTTTCAAAATGGTATTGAAAGCTGTTTGACTTTCTTCACAAAAACTTCCATGTTTCGCCCAAATTCCGAGGCAAAATTTGTTACACCTGCTTTCGAAAGTAAATACTTTGAGGAAAAAAACAAATTTTAATCATCCCCCGATTTTACGGCGTCATCCTTCCTCAATAAATTCACCTCAAAAGATGTACGGAAATGAAATGTTAAAATCAATAATTGTAAAAGAAATAATACAAATATCTCTCCATATTTCCCAATCCTTTTTAATTCCATTCTTTTTCACTTGGCATATCGCTACTGGCGAGTTGAATGCATGATTACATTACAACTGCGTACTGCTTACGTGTTCACCCTCACTCACCCTCTTATTTAAATCTCTCGACATGAGGCAGTGGGCGACAGGAGGTGAAGGTGGTGGCAATGGGGATGGGGGGGGGGGGGGGGGCACCACGGGGGGTGATGGCCCCCGGGGGGCGGGGGGGGGGCTTGGGAACCCGGGCGCCTTTTGGGGGAGGACGACAGAAATGGTGCGCAAGATAAACGAGAATGGAGTATTGTGGATAGCGAGAAAATGTGCGAGAGAAATAGAGAGTTGTCCGCAAATACATATATAGTAAAGGTGGTGGAGAAAGTGAGATAGATAGATGAAGAGAAATAGAGAAGACGAAGTTGGAATGGGCAAGAAGGTGAAATAGACACGGGGAGTTAGTACAGGAGGGAGATTCAGGGGAGGGTCTCATTAGGAGCTCTAACGACCCGAGTGCAGCCCCCTATCAACGTCTCGAGCTGAATCACTCACTCACCATCTCTTTCTCTTCCATTCTTGGTTGCTTTCATCATTGAGTTTTGCGCTCAGTCTATTCCAAGTCACCAACGACCTCGTCGTCCGCGCATATCACGCTTATTTTGCTCTCTTTCTTCGTTCTCCTCCCCAGTACTTGCGCCAGCTTCTCCCACTTTATATATCTATGTATGCATATAAATTCGTTCCCTCCACTGCGTTCTTTATCCCCCGTGCCCTTCCAACCGCGATACCTGATCCGAAAGTCAAATGCACGCCAACTTATTCTGCCAGTTGTCCCGCCGCTTTGCCCGTTATATTCTGCGTGTTCTTCTCTTTTCTTGCATACCTTGGATTGTAATTATTCAAAATGTACTTCGTTGTGTACGGACAAAAAGTCTCTTTAGTAATTAAGTTTTATTTAATTAAGGAATAAGAGCAGAGAAATGCGAATAACATTACAGAAAAAATTCGTATCAATCACAATCAATATTGGTATGAAATTATTCTGGATATTAATAATATGCTGAGCAAGCGATAATCAGGCTTAAAATTTTCTTTTCTGAATGGAAAAACAGATGATTATGCATTGGATTCATGTTTTCATGGGGTTACATTTTTCTCTATAAAATCTGACATATCGTAATTTTATCGGGAATTAATCATATAAATTACTACCGTTGCATAAATTATTTTATATCCACCCAAAATTGTTCATTGTAATCATGAATTGTCATTCGATATTCACCATTCCGTACTTAATTTTTCATTCGAAATGATTCACCTATACTGCAATCAATAAATAACAATCTCTAATAGACTCAAAACACTGAACTATTATTTTGAGATGACATAGACGTGACTTTGTTGTGTTATGAATAATCCATGTATTTGGTTCGCATGAACCATCTAATTTCATTATCTACTGATGAAAACATCTTTCAAGCCTAGTATTTAAGATTTCATGTACAAAACAACATAGATGTATTACAATTACTTATTGTATGCACCGTTGGGTATGCAACGTCAGTGAAAATGGGAGCCAATATGTACATGTATATATGTATGTTACCGGAAAACTTGAATGCGTAGGGATATTTGCAGGGATGTAGATATATGAACACGACAGAACTGCACAAATCCTTCGCATCTGGATCTCGCGACGTGCATGAGACACGATGCAACCATCCATGGGCTGCATATATCCTGTATCTGCACCCATATATACATATATATATTGTGTACATGCATTTGAAGACATGAAGTTGAATTTCCGTACGAATGCCAAGCAACATCACCAAACCCCAATGTATTTCCCCTCGCATATATATAGCCACGACTTTAAGATTTAGTTTCTATGTTTTTTTTTTATTTCATTCTCCATTTTTTACTTATAAAGTGGATGAATGCAAGAAGAACTTGTCGTTTATTTTTTCTTCATTTTCTTTTGCTCCGCTTGACGTTACACATTTTTCTGATTCTTTTCTTTTTTTGCGATGTGTGTGAACGACGCATGAGCTTCGTATACTCACAGAAACTCTGCCTGAAAATGGCAACAGTGCCTGAAGAGTATATCCACGTTTCTCTTATAGTTTCCCAAAGGGAAAGTGAAATTTACTGTGAGGAGGGTCCTGAAACACATCGTGTGCTCACACATGTGTGCATGTATGGATAAATATATACCTGTATACACATATTCAGGTGTATATAGAGTTAGAGGGTATACAAGGAAATAAAAATAGGGGAGGATGTGAATGTTACGTGCAGCCCAGGACTATATATCCTTACTTTCACTGCGTCACTTTAATGTTCATGTTAGAAGAGCTCGTTAGGCCTTTTCCTACTGGGGCACTTGAGGGTACACTTGCTCTATACTTACTCTTCCCGTTTTCTCCCCTATAGGTATTACACAATATCTATGAATTCATTTATCTCTGTATTATACGTACAAAAATATATTCAACTTCAAATATATATATATTTTGTCTGAGTGAAAAAGCCCCTTGATTTTGCGGTTGCCACGAACAATTGTGCGAGGTCAAGAAGACAGTGCCTCTCATGATTGCGATCGTCCCATTAACAGATGTACTCTCATTTCTAATACTTAACTTTGTGGAAATGCTTTCAAGTTTTTTTCATTTCCTATTCCCTTCTTTGCCGTTCCTCTTATCATTTATTGGAAATTTTTTTATAGACATTATAAAGTATATTCTATACATGATATTTATATCGAAGGAGAATTGAAGGGATATAGGTCGTACCAAGTATTTTAATTCTTCTTTTGTGAAACGTGATATTCTCCACAAACATGCGCCCCAATTATTCGGATACATTTTTTCATTTTACGTTCATATTATATCGTGTAACTGCATGATTGTTATCAATTCCCTTTCATTCATAGTTTTTGGTTTGAATTATTAATTATCAGATTGGTAAAAGAAATATAGCCTGACTTGAATGAAATTCATTTCATCCAATACTTCCATTTTTTTTTTCTTCGACTTGGGTGTGATATCTATATTGAGAATGAATGTAAAAGATCATTATCGGTGCTAAATCGCTATATCAAAGGATTCCACTTATCATTGAAGTCTCCCTCTAAATATACCTACGTGTTCATTGTATATTTGTGTCCCTCGTCAACTGCAGTAGACTAATAATTGTCGCATACACGTGTGTTGGTATGAGAATTAATATATGATATGAAAGGATTCGTGCAAGAGTGTATAAGTGCACATAGATTATAAATACTGAAGGGTTGCCACGCCCGATTCGATTAGCTCACGGGAGCTTTATTCCGACGATTAAATCGACGCCCGTAGGTCAATATACTGAGCTCTCGACTCTACATTTTTTTTATTTGTTTCTTTTCTTTTTTTTTTTCATTTTTGCTGTATTTTTTCCCTAGCTGTTTGACTCTTTGTACGGAAGCTTTGATACTAGGCCGTGATTTTGAGGGTGACGACTGTTCTTCTATACCGGTGTATAACCCTCCTCAACAGTGATATATATATTGAGACTACGTATATGCATAATTCTGTTCCCAGTGCGGGTTCTGCTTAAAGTTTACTTCCAACTTTTACCTTTTTGTTCTTTCATCACGAGAACAAAATTTGATATGTTTTATTATACAAAATAACAGAGTTGGACGACAAAAAAAAATCAATCTACAATAGTTAAAGTTTTTTTTTCTCCATTTGCACGTTTGGTGAATTCGTTTAATTGACTAATTAACAAATGAAAAAAATGTGAAAAACAAAAGCTGTGTTGGGATGCGTGGGAATTTGTTACCACATACCATGTCAATTGTTTCTTTCTTTTTTCCATTTATTTGCTCCTTTTCATGTTTTCATCATGAACTATATATGGACGTAACTTTACGCTTTGTTGATTCAAATAAAATGGATGGAAAAATGCCATCAGAAAGTTTGAGGACGTGCGCGCGCGTACACACATACATACACACACACACACACACACACACACACACACACACACACACACACACACACACACACACACACACACGATATGGTCACGCTATCATAAACCTTACACTTCGCCAAGCCGGACGCGTTGTGCTCCACGAAGTGTTGGAGCGTAAAACGCAAATTACATGGCTACCGCTCGATCGAATTCTCAAAGCGCGCAACGGCAGTTTACCATATACATACTCTGGTTCGTTCACTCTCCTCTCTATCTAAACTCAACTCTCGGTATGGTATATAGTGATTGCCACCCTCACTCTGTGACCAATGCGCTCCCATTGGACCACGCATCATGACCGTTACTGCTGAACACCGAACGCATGATCATCATTCCAATGTAACCGTAACAATAATTATCCACTGCACAATTGATGTTTTGTTAAATGTATATATATTCATATCTAATACATATCAATTACCGGCCATCAATATGCGAATAATAATTAAGCCTCAAATTATATCAATGATTATTCACATTTCAAATTATTTCTATATGGTTCATGTCGTTTTTAACGAAAACAAATAGAATCCTGGATTATCGGCTATCTATTATTCAATATAAAAACATTTTTCACTCATTCAAATGATCGAAATTGAAATTTATATGAAATAATTCGTAATATTTCTTTTTTTGTTCAATTTGATGAAGCTTCATATTTTAATCCACAATGAACGGTGGTGAATTCGTTCGAATGGCAAAAAATTGACAGCTATGTTTCAATATTCATCAAATAGCATTTCAATTCTATTTTCATGTAAACTATAATTAATCAGCAATTGAAAATATAAAAAAATCTTATGTTTTTTTTTTTAGAGCCAGGAAAATCATCTTTTGTAACAAATCAATAACTTTGAAAACATATAATTTTTCAATTAGGTGTACGTTCATAGAACCATTACTCAAGCCCAATGGCGAACACTGCTTGTTTAGAATGCAACCGCGTTTCACATCGAATCCCTTTGCTTCAATAGAGTTGACACATTGTGGAGCGTAAATATATATATATATATATATTCCGCTTGTCGTATTGAGCTGCACTCCGTTTTCCTCCATTCCTCTTACACCGCGTCATCTCCCTGTGCAGTTCCAATCTATAGTGATCCTCCCTCTGGTGATCCTCGCCACTACACGATCTCGCTCTCTATAACCCCTCTGACCTGCCACCCCTTCTGTCTGTAAACCCCCTCTGATGGAGCTCGCGCGTCACTAATTGATTGGCACGTCTCTCTCGCGGAGATGGCTCTCCCATGCACATACATATTTAGCATACTCAATGATTGGTCGGCGGCTTATTACCATTGAAATGGGTTCGCGTGTCGCCGGGATGCTCGCGTGACAGGGTGCCAGGGGGACTCTCTCCCACATATATACACACATACACTACTACCGAGCTTTATCCCATGCCATACAATTCCAACTTTCACCCTTCAACCCCTTTACTCACCCCCAATTCACTTTCATATACGAACGTATATCTTCTTGATGTTCCATACTCTTTTGCAAGCGCCGTTGCGCCGTTTGGTTTGACTTTTTCTCTCTTTCGCTCATGCTGATACTTGGAATATAATATGAGTTGAGAGATGCATTGTAAGAACATTGCTCGAAAATATGTGTATGTATAAACATACACCTTACAAACGTCTGCGCCGACATCGCGGCTACGTAATAATGTTCACTGTCATACTTATATTTCGCGCGCGGTGCCCGGCGCACCAAGAGGTACAAAAACCATGTTGTATCTCCTCGGGCGGATGTCACGTTCATGTATGCTTTGACGTGCCAAGAATCTTGGCATGTATGTATGTGAGTCTATAATGTATGGAGGAATGCTCGTGTAAGTGATCGAAACATCGATAAGTATTTTATCGGTTGTTCATTTATGTTGCTGAGTCGAAAAATTAGCTGTCACAATAATTTCTTTGTAGCATTTCACTTTTTGTTTTCGCAATGTTTTGTTGTATGACGTAATTGTGTATTGAAATTTTCTCGACAATTATGGTTTGGAGATTTCAGATTAGAACAATGAAATATAATTAGTAAATTTTATAAAATTAATTACTGAGAAATTATGAAAATTTATGGGAGCTTTAGACTAATTGAAATGATGGCGACCGGCTTTACTATTTGTTTAATCTCAGCGGTCAGTTGATATAGCAGTGCACTGTCATGTCACAAAGGTTAACCTCATGAGAGATTATTGGTGAGCTAGGATCCGCCGAGATATAATGAACAATCAATATAGTTGATTATTCATTAATATTTTATTAAGCATTTAACCGAACGATTGGGGATGTGAGGGAGCCCACAGTTGTACACATAGGTAAATGCATGAGACTCCAATTTCAAACTAGATTAACAGCGAGTATATCTTGCACAATTTTACTATGCATAATGTCCGTATCGTCCAACTTTTCACTATATAAACATAGAGTGGTGGCCGTAGAGTAAAGTATAGTGCATCTAAATTAACCCAAGGATATATCATATTGAATTATAATTCAATTTCGTCATAAATATATATTTAGCCCTTGTTGAACCAGCCACCCGTGTCGAATGGATGGTTTGAGTAGGCGTTGAATATGCAGGAAAAAAAAGGAAAAAGAAAATGTGAAGATATTTTGAAGGGTTGGTGGGAAAAAGAGCGCGACTACATTTTCTCTGTGTGACAAAACCCACGTTTTGTGTATGTTCACATACATGTTGATGTATACACGCATCTGTGAGCGAATGCAGTAAAATTATTAATGACCTTCTTCAACAAAGTCTCATGTGCACCTAACCATATATACATCTATATTCAGCTGGTTGAACTTTAAGCGATTATATACGACGAGCTGCGGCTTTACGATCTCCTTGACGCGCGCATTTTGAAAATTTCACTTGCCTTTGGCGTTGGCAGTAGGTAGGATAGTTTAAAGATGAGAGATACTCTTATTGCTAGGCGAAATGGACGGCCATTAAATGAATCACCATCGTCGAACTTGAAGTTACGACCACCAAGTGTCTTTCGACGTTTATTTTTTTCTCTACGTCTAAAACCTCATTCTCATTCCCCTCAATCGTGAATGTTCATCCATCCCCATTCTTTAATGCCCAACCCACCCACCAATTTACTCATCGACGAGGGAAACTTTTAAAAATGTAACCCCGCTTACACTTCAATCTTTTTTCTCGAGGTGTTCTACCATTTTCAAGTAATGAATAGAGTGAAGCAACGGCGGGCGCACTGTGGTGTTCCTTGAGATGGATAGAAGAGAAAAAAGAAAGAAAAAAGAAAAAAGAAAACCTTGACCCAAGTCTCTGTTTTTTCTTTCATCATTCTTTTTAGCGTTTTTTCTTTTCTTCTTTTCGTTCATTGCTTTCGCCATTTGGCATTTCAAACGAAGAAAGTAAAACTTCACTCGCAACCATGCAAACACTATCTGTATATATTGCTAAATTTATATACCATGCCTTACGTCGCACCCTATCCACGATATAAATTCTTCAGACGCTCAGAGGGGAAACGGTGTATAAAAGTTTCCCCTCTTTCTCTTGGTGTTTTCTTCTCCATCTGACAAAGTTGTCGCCACAAGTCCAACGATGGATCATCCCCTCAATTTTGTGAAATTGTTTTCAGTCGAGAATGTCGGAAATGAATATAATTTCCGTGTGCAATCTTATATCATAAGAATTTTGAAGGCGAGGAAAAGTAAATGAATAGATAAAACTGAAAAGTAATAAGGAAAAATCTACTTGAACATTTGTTTTGATATACGAATTTACAGCCAGACTGTGGCGTATCCTGGGCTATAGAGTTATCTGAAATTCTCATCAATTTTATTCACCACCGAACAACAACATAATTACATTATAATCATCATTATATCGTGCAGAGTTTTATTCACTACGGAATAATATGAACTTTGAAGATACCCTGTCTGGACAGATGTAGTCACAATCGGAAATTATTCGAATTTGATGAGATGGCGTGTATTCCTGACATCTTTCCATAGCGATGAGAGAGAGCTAACCATATATAGCTACCAATTCCCCTCTCTCTCGTCTGCCTTGAGGATTCCAAGCTTTGGAAGATTAATTGTCGGCCTAGATTCTAAAGTCGTTTCGTACGGATAGTTGTATAGATGTTTCCATATCCGCTCATATTCCTTGTGACTTTCCGGTTGAAATAGTCAACGAAATATCATTCCATGAAACTTCAGAGGCTTCTAAAATTCCAGAACGTTGCATTTTATTGTACATATATATATATATATATATATATATATATATTCATTTCTTCATAAATATATAAGATTCAACGAATTCTTTGATATGATGTGATATTTTGTGTGAAAATCACCTTTTTTTTTTGTAAAAATGTTTTTCCTTTCTTTTTGATCTTCTACACTTGACTCAGACGAACATGCATATGCATAAAGTATGATTTGTCAATTTACTTTTGATCCTTTTCACACCTCTTTACTTTGCACTCGCATTCTTCCTCGTGTGGTGACAGCAAGAAATTTTAGATTCTAGTGAGTGAACGAAACACGATGCTATGCGGCTAACCAAGACAAAGGAATAATTCGCCCTGGGCAAATGGTATTCACCATTGAACATATACACTGCCAAGACGGAGTAAAAGACATGCTGCCGCTGGTGTAAAAGCATCGTTGATGCGGTGTTACATTCATCCATATGTGCACGTGTGGTATAGGTTATCCATATACATGCACATAACTTTGTCCCGCTGTTTCCAGCATAGTTTATATATAGATTCACGTGTCCTACTCTCTACACAATAGCCAAATAGAGAGTATTGTCCGCCCTTCAATGCTCTTGCATAGCTAGTTTCACGTGGCTGACACTAATTGAACCGCCTGCGGTGTCAGAAGCACCAATGCTCTGTATGTCGTCTTTACATTCTGAATCCACGAATAAAGAATAAACCAACGGGTGACTTATTGTTCATTCGCCTAATCTGTATTTCCCTCCAAACAAATACTTTGAATCTTTTTCGTACTATTCTATAGATTTTTGGACATCAGTAATGATCGTTGCACCACATGTAGCTAACTACAGAGTGAATTCAATTGGATTTGTTACTATAGTATTCAGTTGACATTGCTACACAACTTGCGATAGAAAAAAAATATAAATGTTAGTTATAGTCAGAACCCTCGAGACGCTAATCTTATCGCGGTACGACGAAGGAGAGAAAAAAGTATGTCCTTCATTGATGCAATTAAGAGTTGGAGCTAACTGTATCATCTTATTATATAGGTTCGTTAAACAACATTGTATACGGCATATAATGAGCCCGAATATGCTCAAAGAGAATGTGAGCATACAATGGAGAGTTGTGACAATTAAGTTGATCCCGGGGATTTCCCTCCTTTATCGTTGCCATCATTGACAATATCACGACGACGCAGTCTCCTGGGCCAAAACTTTTATTTGCATTGTTCGCTTATACCTATGTATATACAGTTTTCGACAGCCTGTGATATCAGTCTTATATGTACATAATACACCAACCCCTAGACGTAGCAAGAAGTTTGGTGCCCTGTGCGTTGTAAAAAAAGCATTTGTTGCCACACCACCAATTTGTGCTTCGCACACATCAGGGAGTTTTGCCAATGTTGAGTAAATGTTCGGAGGGCGTATAATGTGACTCGCCTAGAGCATATCACTTACACGACGTGTTTCATCTAGAGGTTGGATACTGTTTATATACGTGTACTCATGTACATATCTATTTCGAATGAATAGTTACGCGGCAGAAGGAACTGGCACAAATAACTCTCAGCATTAACGTTCAGTAAAAACTTCAGGGTAGTTTATCAATTTTTCACAACAAAAAATTGTGTGACTGTGTTCTACATGACAAATTGAGTTATTTCACTTTTTTTTCCACTGTTATGAAATAAAATGTAGAGATACAAGGTAAAAATTCAATTTTTGTAGCTTAGATTCATTAGGTTACGAACGAAAATAGCTAAATAGTATCAACATAAGAGATAATTTCATTTGCAAAATTAATTTCTTGAGTTTGGACGAATGACGGACGTGAATTGATCCAATGAGAATCCTCAAACAGTCACAATGCAAGCGTGACAATCGTGAATCGATGTGTACACTGATATGTTTCGGGAGCTCATATGTTGTGTCAGTAAAATGCCAGGTGCATTGGGTGGAACACCTGCGGGCTCATATATTATGCAGCCAATGCGACGGTATATATATATATATACAATGACACTTCTCAACGAGCTTGTCGAGTCGCGAAGGTGTTTCATGGAAAATGTCTTTTGGAAATACGAGCAGCACTTTCCTATTTACGACTTCATCTCCACACTCAAGCGGTTTTCATCCAACGAATTATCATCTGGTTTTCGCGTATAGCGCAGTGAAACTTGAGAGTTAGTGACTTAATATTATATATGGTACATATATCATTAGATTGTGGAATTTCAAATAAAAATTTACGTATAAATTTTTAATTGCATGAATAATGTACACAAAGCAAAAAGCAAAATTGAAATGATTCATGAAATGTTTTATTCATTTCCTTCATTTGTTTAATTTCATTATATTATCCTCTTTTACTATCCGGATTATTTTATATTGGTATTATTTAGAGAAAACTTTATTATTGCAGTGGTTAACGGAAATTTTTGATAATTTGAAAGTTGGTTATGGCAGGTTGGCAGAATGTTGATCGAGGGGAGTATCATTACCCCGCTGAAAACCGAGTTCAGAGTAACTATAGAAAGCTCAAGCATCTGTTGATAAGGATTGATCCAATAACTTCAATTATTTTCTTTCCTTACGGGTAGTGTATGATTGAATAGTCAGCAATAATAAATCCAACTGCAGGCGTTGCTGTTTTCCATTCGATATTCGATATTTCACATTTTTTTTTTTCATATTTTCTCCTTCCGCTTATACTATACTCATTTTCTCTTTATTTCTTCACCACTGTTCGGCCATCCGTCTTTTCGTGCTGCATGGAAAAACGTGGTGGAGAACTAAATGACATTGGGTAGGATGGGTTTATAGATATATATATATATGAGACTAAAAATGAGAGGAAAAGAGAGAGATGATTGTGGGGTTGCCTGTGGCGCATTCGCCTTTTCGTGCGGCTTATTACTTTTCACTTAACGCCCACATCTATAACCGCGCAAAAGTTATACAAGTGACGTGACGCGTGTCGCTTTCCGCACAACTTGCTTCGCTAAATTACACCCACAGGGCAATATGACTCACGGTATATACAGACAAAATGTATATAACGAAACTCTAAGAAAGTATAATAATGACTAATAGAAAATGGCGTGATTGTCGATAAAAGTGAGGAGGTGGAGGTATTTGGAAAGAAAATGGCTATTTAACTCAGCAATAGACATCTCTTAGGTATTCAAACTAATTTCAAATTAATTCAGATGATGTTTCGTTAACAATTCGTTATTTTTTTTATATACCCATGCACATAATTTAGTTTCAGATAGTAGTTTTCATTTTTGATGAATATAAAGAAATGCATTAGAGTAATAATGAGAGGGGGGTGGATAGCATAATAGAAAGTTATAAATATTATATATTCCACCAAAGTAATGACATAGAAACTGAATTAGCGGTACTAGAACACTAATTAAACACACTGCATCCTGGGAATTTTGATTGTACCAGAGTATAAAGTTAAAATCAGTGGTGAGTTGCTTTCATTTAACGTCCCTATGTTGATAATTATCCCAAATTCATCACAAATCGATTTTGCATCATAATTATATTCAAGTGTAATAGTTGAAATAATTATACTCTCCCATCTCTTGTTGAGAGTAATTTTGGCTCCTGAATGCACGATTGATGAAATTAAAATAATAATTGTTGAGCTTTTTCTTTTAGTTCGTGTTACGCAATGAAAATTTAAAAAGTTTGAGAATGTGTAACATACGAAAACGAGTTGCAAAATACATAAAAACGTGGTTATATGAACGTTACGTAATAGAGTGACCCGAGATTATATAAACCAAGCGTAGTTACCAGAAAATACGTTGCGCATCGCGATAAGCCCACATAGAGAGGTCACGTGTATATTGTATACTTGCATATATTTTTACACATAACCCAAGTAGTAGCATTTCCTAGTTCACACTATTTGCATAATTTTAAATTGTCTATTAATTTACTTATCTGCACGATATCAGATGCACCACACTTGGGCACACAATAATTTTCCAATCAGAATTTTGATTACGCCTCGCAGTTCTTTTTTTTTGTTATCAGCAAGAGAGATACTGAAGAACAATTTTGTAATTTATAATTAGAATATATACCAATTATTTCGAATGAAATTGTCCGACAATTTTCTCAATCTCGCAGTAAGACTATGATAACGTGTTCTTCATAGACATGGCTTCTATCACCATGTGGATGTTCTTCTCTCTTTTCCATTTATTATATAACAATACCTTTTTTCTAATACTTTTTTGTCGCATATTCATTTAGGGTCGGAGAAAAGTCAACGGGACTTGAAGTTTTTTCTTTAAAGCGTTGGCAGTAAAAGTTGAAGACATGACGTGGCCCCTTGATCATCCAGCGGTCGTTTGTCATATGCCCGCGGGGGCTAAACCGTACTGTATATACGTATATACATATATACATGTACATAAAGATATATATATACGTATGTGCTCATATAGCGATAGCACGCAGAGTGATATGAAAAATTGTGTAACGTTTATAACTATATGAAGTGCTCTGACAGGGCTAAAATCGCGTCTAAAATGTACCGCCCATATTCAATTATGCTTTACATTTTTTATAGTTGATATAAATCCAATTATAACATGGTTCGTTTGTGAAGAACTGATAGTCTCAACTTTACCTACAGATTTATTGCAGAATAAAGTTCATACACACTCAAAAACAGTTTTCTCAATGAGCAATGTTCATGTGTATAATTGTCATTTGTATTTGGTTGTTTTTCTGCGATACATCAACTGACAATTACTCAGTAGCAGTTGTCAAATATTGTGATCACTAGTTCACCAAATACAACTCACACACAATTCATTTGTTTATTTTATTAGTTCCCTGCGGTTGATGTTTTATTGCGTTTCAACATACTGTCCAATGTCAGAGTATATCTGCCGTATTTGTTATCCAAGGAAATACATGTCTGGCGTTTCATTTCAATTACGTTCGATGGGGTCGGGTAAATATAGTGGATAACGATGGATCCATTGGCATATTTGACATCTTTTTAATGTACATATATTTATATATATATATATATATATGGATACCGATAGATAAGAATTAAATCATTGGACAGAAAGGAATGAAATAGTTTGTAGGTGCATATTGAATGTTGAGCCAATCTAAATAAACGATTCAATTATTGGATCAATCCGTGATTTAATTCTATTAATCGACATAAATGTTGTCGTTGTGTAGAAACTCTGGTCAGTTGTCAATATCGATGGCCAATTTCAATTAGAAGGTTTACATTGGTTTACATGACGTCTACGAAGTGTGCCAGAGTTTTCATTATGAATAATATCTAATGGATACATTGCAAATTTTGTGTGGATGACAAAAAAAAGGTAACTAATTATGTTAATTTGAAGGTAATTAATTGTAAATTCTTGACATAAATTAGATATTTCTTCTATGATTTGATAACAATAGTTGATAATTGTAGTTATCCAAGGGATCTTCTATTTAATAAAAATAAAAGTTATTATAACCATTCATTATTGATAATCGAGCAATACATATTGTCATCTGAACTGCCTGCCTTCAACAATACTTTAGATTGTCATAAAGACAAAACTTCATTCGGAAAAACACAAATCTTTTAACCTCTTGAGAGTTTAAATATATATCTAACATAACCTGTGTCACAGTGCTCAACTGACGGGGCCATTATTGAACTTTCAGTTGAATCAGTTGAAATCCCTTAACATCTCACAGAATCTATATCCAATTTTTCCGACTACTCAATAATCTATTCATTACATCACCGTTCGTTCTGCAAGGATTTATTTACACAATTGATTTCACGTCTACATAATCTGCATTTGATGAAACATCCAGTATATATTAATTTTCATGCGTTAATTGAATATATTGGGGGAATTAATTTTAGTTAAATTATCCGGAGGCAATACATAATCGATAGGAAACATTTTCGATTTGAATTAATATAAAGTTGGTTTCCGGTGGTTTGATTGCTGAAAACTATATTTCGTGTTCTTTCGACAAAATAATAACATAGAATGTATTCGTGCACACACACATTCGCATTCATTCCCGTTCGTATATTTTGATGTAGCATCATTTAAATTTCATCAAAGGAGTGCGCGCATCGTTTGGATTCGTGATTGCGAGTTGCATTCATTGATATTGCCTACAATTCCACTTTTTTTTCTTTTTTTTTTGTTATTTCGTCCGAATAATCATACCACGATTGTTCAACATGAAACAATTTTGAAGAATGAATATGATGAAAAACATGACACCACATCATTAAATTGCTTCATGACAAATATATGCTGCGTCAATGTGACTATAATTATTACGAAATACTGAAATGGTCAAACGAACATGTGTTCATGTGTCAGTTGCCCATATATTCTTGTACATGTGTACAAACATATAATCGAGCTCCTATGTCCTACCGATCCCAACCCAATTCATCGGCCCCTTTGATTAATTAATTAATGAAACACGATACCGTGAAGCACTTCACGCTTGTGCATTTTGTTGCGCGTCATTTTATGTGTATGTATATATGTACAATGTACGACATAACAAATCAATAAACACACTGTGACATTAATTTTTGTTAAATGCATAGATGTCATAATATAAAATATTTTTGCAATTTTATACGCTTGATATGTCGTGTGTGTACTTGTGATGCTCAAAATTGTATTATCTTTTTTTTTTCTTTCTATTTTTCATTTTGTAGCGGACGAAAAAAATGAAATCAACACAATGTGTTTTCAAATGTACGTAAAAGATATGATTTGCAATTTTTTTTATTTTTTGTTCCACATTTGCAATAAAATTATAGAGAATAACGATGTCATGAATGTCGGTGGTTTATGGGTGGTTTTTATATTTAGTTTTTCTCTTTTTTTCTTATTCTTCTACTTTCACTCGAATATTTTGATATAATATGAGAATGAGAATTGTGGGACATGATTTAATGGTGTATTTTCACGTTTAATATCTATCCAAAATCTTACATTTATATTTCATTCAATTCTCGGCATTGAGGTTAATAGTAATCTATGGTGTAAAGCTATTCGGCTTGGATCAAATGCAAGCGAGACGTAAATGGGACTTGGAGAGTACCAAAAAGCTCTAGGATAGATACTGTGTGCTACAAGTTTACTAAACACACAAATACAACTTTATATACGGTATGCAGAGAATGCTCGTATATACGTTTGCAGAACATGTATATGTCTTCTTGTGCCCTTTCTTATCTCTATTTCACCGGCAGTCGTAAAGTTGACCCGAGATTCACTGTGTCACTCTGAGAATGTCCTTTCATATACACTTTGAAATCCAATGAAAAGACATTTCAAAAGATCTCTTTTAACTTACGTATATACATTTATTCATCGTACGAATGCACAGATGAATATTTCACTTGAATTTTGATCTCCGGATTTGAGTTGGAAACAACCCACGACTTTTTATAATTATATTCTTGGTGAATGTAGCTATTTTGTACGAAAAATTGTAATTGAGATACTTCTCCCATTGAGATATTTCTCTCAACTTTCGTGAACAAAAGGACATAATATAATCTCATATTCAAATAACGAAAATCATCGCGACTCTCATGTCCGAAATCAGGAAAGATTTATTCGAAAATATTTCGTAGACATTCATTCAAAACTACAACCGTACTCGGATACTCACACGAATACAATAGACGCTCCTTTATTTCCGTAAGAATTTATCGTCCGCAGACTTTGAAGAGTAATGTGAAGTCATCTCAGGCGTCGTTGTCGTCCTCCTCCTGATAGAAAATAGAATCGCGAATTGAAAATAGAATCCCTCAATATTTCTCAAAAGCGACAACATCGCACAGTGGGCGGGAGAGTGACGCGGAAAAGGTGTGAGGATTATCTCGACGGAAAAATGGAAAGAAAAAAGAAAAACCCATAGCGTGAAATGATAGAACTATATCGGTCATCGTTCACCGGAAGCATCCGATGTAACATTCTTTGGGCGAATGAAAGACTGATTAATGGAAAAAAAACGTTGAAACGACGTGTCTGCCATAAAAAAAATAGGGCAGAACCCAATACATATACGTATTATATGCCCCTTTATATATTTTTTTACCACGATGACTCATGATCCATAAGGGATGAAGCGGAGTGCGGTAGCGACAGCATCAGTGCAATGGAAAACGCACCGTAGTCGCATAAATGAATAGTATACAAACATCATAGTAGCAATAGCAGAAATAGCAGCAATAGCAGCAGCAGCAATAGCAATAGCAATAGCAGCAGCAGCAGCAGCAGTAGCAGTAGCAGCAGTGCCGCGTGTGCTAGCGCCACGCCGCGGCGTGTTATTGATCGAACTCTCGACCCCCTTGGTGCGCGATGGTCGACTCTTTCCCTGTTACGTCGCTCTATATAACGTCGAGTTCCTCTTGGAATTCTACTGGGGGATCGCCATGCGGCACTCAGAGATGGCCCTTTGGGCAAACCTTAACCACACATACACATACATATATATATACACGCCACTCATTCTTCCTCTCTGCAATTGTTCCAATCCAATTTACCAATTGGATGCGATAATGCTGCATCGCTAGTGGATGGCCATTGCGTTAAATTTCTTCGTCTTCTCTGTGTTTGTCTGTCTATCTATCTGTGTGTCTGTATTCTCGGTGTAGATACCCTAAAGGGTAATTTGACGAGAAATTTCAGGATTCTGCCTTATGTGCTGGCGCGGAATGGTCACCAAATGCGGTCATACATACAGAATTAACTGTGCTTACTTAACGTCTCAAGTGAATGTGTTTGTGTATATTCTATTAAACGGTCATTTGACATATGATTGCCATTTTCAAAGTATTATTCAGCATTCTGTTGGAAATATAATTAATTTGCCAATTAATGCATTGGATAAGAAATATTTATTTTGTGTGAAATTCAAATTCATCATGAAATGTGAATAATCATTCGCTTTACATT
The DNA here is from genome assembly GCA_030523085.1 of Meteorus colon. Classification (NCBI taxonomy): domain Eukaryota; kingdom Metazoa; phylum Arthropoda; class Insecta; order Hymenoptera; family Braconidae; genus Meteorus; species Meteorus colon. The sequence continues at coordinate 44,635 of JAPYZH010000303.1, forward strand.
ACGTAAAACATTGACAGATGGAATAAGAAGATTCAGTTCTTGTAATAGAGACAATGTTTTTGCAATTTAATAATTTACAAATCAATGTTGATACTTTTGGAAAGACCCTGGTATAATTCAGTTTTAATCGTCATTTGATAGTGATCTAATTATCTTCACATTATATCCGATAATTTTAATGAAATACCTCATGAGTATAACTGTATAACTGTATAATTGATGCTAAAGTCCCAGTCAACTTTGTATGTTTTAATGTAATATTCTTCATGGGCTGTTATTTGAATTAAAGTTGAACTGACAATTTTGTTTTCCTGTGCTAATCATTGAAATATTCCGCGTCAAAGTTTATCTGGCATAAGTTCATTTATACCTATTTTTATAACATACAAAAGCGTTTCGGTATAGCTGCAAGGGTTGAGAATATATATGTACAGTTTGAATACTCCATAGAAGTGAGCAGAATATTTATATGTTTATAATATAAGAGTATTATTTGCTTTGAAGCATAGTGCTCGATGCATGCCAGCAGCACAAGGTTAATTGAGAGGAGTTTAAAGCGTAGGCAACGCAGTGTGCGCCCGCGCACAACAAGAGTTTTCAGGAATAGCGCTGACAGCGAAAATGAGGTTAAACGATGAAACTTCACGTTAACGGCTCGCATTTCGTTTAGAGAAATGGCACGCTAATAAGCAAATGACCCGCGAACAATCTCATTATTTTATCTCTATCGCATCCATTCATTCTATGTGTTTATGTATCGTTTTCAGCAACACTATTTTTCATGTGAATTTTGTTGATTATTAACAGTGTCAATGAATATGATGCGAAAAAGCTGTCCGGCTAAAACAATTATTGGGTTTATTCATGGATGATGGATTGTCGAATTGATTCCATTATTTATTTAGTAAAATGTCGCGAACCCATTTGGCAGTTGAACTTTCATATTTATTGTCATTTCAACCAATAAGCAAATATCCGAAAAGTATTAATGTCAGTGTGATATTTTATCCCATCATGTTCGAGAACTTTCATATTGATTCATTACAGTTTTGATTGATCAGTTATGGCATTTTTCATTCGTTATATTATCGTATATTACGTATTTACTTCTCCGTCATTAATTTGGATAATCCTTTTTCAATTGTCTTTCGTTTGCAAGAGCAATCGATCACCTCTTTTGAATTCTGTTTATTCTAATAAATATTATTTGATATTATATGGAGAATTAGATTTTTCTCGTTGATTTTTCATCTCTTGCGATGGATCTACCGTTTATTAACTCTGTGACCCCACGACATCTGCAGCATTTGTAATGCGATCCAACAGGAAAAAAAACACAAAAGAGGAGAGGGGATAAATTAAACGTTACGTATCTAAAAGGGTAATCCGGTACTCATTCGAGATTCCCCATTACATTTTGCTTTATTTCATATCATGATACGGTTCATTTCATGATCACATCGGTCTGTCCTGTATTCAATTATATACAATACAAATTTAACATAGTAAGAGAGAAACCGCAAATTACTTTGAATCTCGCAGTGTATTCGTTGAATGTATTCAAACTGTTTGACACAGGGTAAATATATACATGACAGTTTATTACAGAAATTGAAGTCAAATTTTCATGATTTATATGTTTACAATAGCTTTATGGCAATAATCCGAAAATACCACGAACCATTATTGCAAGTTTCATCTCGTACCAACCCAATATTGATTCGCGTTGGAAAATTTGTGGAAAGACTGGGGTAGGTATACAACAAAACTTTTTGATATAAATACATGAACGCGTGGTTTTGCTACAACATTTCGTCTGGTGGTATAATATTGCACAGGTTACCACTACTGAATACCACCAAGAGACAGCCTATACACTTATATGTGTATCTTCGCAGATGTTGCATGTTACCACTCATACACACACGCATTTACTTATATATCTACCCTTGGAACGCGTTATTTTACTGCAAATAGCAAAACGACTTACGTATACTAGCACAGCTGGCCGCAATTACCAGTCCCACATGTACATGTACGAAATACAGATGCATTATGCAAGTCTGACGTACATTTTATAACACTCATTTGCGATTTATGCTCTTTCTGTTGTTCATCTCCATTTTTTTTCCTTCGTTCCAATCCTTTTATTATTAATTATTAATTTACTTAAACACACAGTAATTAACGTTAATTATCGCATCTATCATGTTACATTGTGCTTAATTGGTTGAAGTGAATTATGGTGAATCTTTTTTTTTTCTCGTCAGTCTTCAGTTGTGCTGGCTATTCAAAATGGTTCAAATAAAAATTCACATCACGTTAAATATATTAATTTACTAATTAGGGGTGCGAATCGAAATTCATAGTTGTAATAATTTATATTTTACGAAAGATAGAATTATTCTAAAGACCTTCACACTTATTAGGTATGGTAGAAATGAACAGTGGGAAGATATTTTATTCAGACAAAGAAATAGTATTTCTCAGCTGTACCAAGTTTTTGAAGTTATTCCAAGATCTTTACGTCATATTATAATTTCGACTCACAAACTTTTGACATCGTCTCTCCATCTCTTCATCTTCTATCCTCCCATTTCTATTCATTTACTTTCCGTCGATCTTTAAGCGTCATGTAAACTCAAATGAGTAGATTACAATGAAGACATGACGGCGAGGGTTTGGGTTAGCTTGTTGAAGTAAGAATTTCAAAGTTGAATCTTAACAACTGGATTCTCGATGGTCTGGAAAATTCCTTTCGATATTCCTTTCTCGACACGATGATGATATCCTCTTACTGTGTGCGCGCGAATGCGAGATATACATATGTATAATCTATTCCAATAATCGACGTCGTTGAGAAGGAAAAGTTAAGAGAATAGTATAGGAATACAATTGAATGGGATGAAAATGAGGAGAATTTTCAATTGGGAATGGAGACGCAAGTTAAGTTTGACGAAGAAAGAAGAGGTTTGAAAAAAAAAAAAAAAAACAAAAAGAAACAAAAAAAGGAGAAATATGAACGATCCATTCAATCCTCTACTTTTGACCTTGCAGTCCTAAGTTTTTCCCAATACTCAATGTAAGAGAATCGTTTTTTACCGTTTGTCGCTCTTTCTTCTACTTCTTGTTCGGCTTTCACATCAGAGTAAGATGCAAGGATCTGCGGTAATTGAAACTCGCTCTTTCCTATGTTCTTGAGAACACCCCTTTCAGTTTTGTAACTCGAATCGTTGTTACCACATGCCATTCGGTCCCCGATGTCATTTGTTCTTATTGTCTGCGAGTAATAAACCTAGAAAGAATTTCTTTTATTTTTAATGGACATAGAAACTGAGACAAAAGAGCAAAAAGCAGGGAAGCTTCTAGTTTCTCAAACTTTAAGTTCTCCAGTCTTGATATCGACACTCACTGTTTAATGAACTGAAATTCATCGTCTTTATTATCAAAATAGAATTATTTTCATCGCAATTCAAATGAGCAAATGGTGCAAGAATAAAGTTGTGACTTTTTGTTTGAGAATTAAATTAATGTGTCACAGAAAAAGTTTTTATGTGAAAGAAATGAAAGATAGGTCTTCTTTTCATTTGACCATTCGATAACTCGATTGAAAAATGATAAGCCTGTGATGTTGTTATTCTGAATCGACTCTGTATGAAAAATAAAAAATAAGGAAAATCCTAAAATTCTTCTTTCTCATGTTTTAAATAATATGACCATTATTGAAATTTTATCGTGTCACGTTAGTGCCAATATAGATAAAGTGATCAAATGACTTCACAGATAAAATCTGTGCGGCTTACGATGGGGAAACAAATCAAGTGGAAAAAAATCTTCAATTGAACTCAAGCAGAATTTGAAATTTTTTTGACATCTTGGGGGAACATTTCCATGAAATTTCAACATGAACCTGTGTAACTGCATAGGAATGACGTTTCATTTTGGTGAAGGCTACGTGAATTTCTTTGAAAATAGCATGAGCGACTGTGATCATTACAGACACTCGTGTAAATTATGCATATCGTTGCAGTTGAAGTTATGAAAACTCATGCAACTTTAATTCTAAAAATTATGTTAACTTCACTGAAATGAAATTTCACCTGCGGAATTTCATATTGCAACTTTTATTTCTGTAATGCAAGCAAATATAGATGCTTTCTCATTAATCTTGAACAGCTACGATTTGTAGAATACAAAACTGAAAGATTGTACTCATCTGAATCACCTATTTTTTCACATTTTCGAATCCAATAATAAATTTATTCTTTATAACTTTCGAATGTGGGCTGTTTTGATCTCAAATGTGCTATATTCATTCGGATCAATGGACAGAAATCGTCATCAGCACCTCAATAAATCTGCCCCAATTATTCTAACCGAAATTCAAATGAAAATTGATACATCAAATCAGTAGATTGAAACACGCGCAGTGAATGTCAATTGCAATCTAATCAAATACACATAAAATCAATTCAATTCAATCTCTTACTCTAAAAGAATAAATGACATTTCCGTTGCGAATACATCAAGTTAAAGTCTACTTGATAAAGTAAAGAAAATACCATTGAATACAACACGGAAATAAAAGCATATACATATTCTCTGCAATGATGCAAGTGGCATCACTTGGCCATGTGATGGACATATTGACGAGTCTGGATGGAAAAGTAAGCACTGGTTAGTAAAGTGACAAATAAGGCTCGTGTGCGAAATGGCGTGGCAATATACATATTGCGCATTCACGGCCCTCTGATGTCGCGACTGAAGAGAAGCGAAGCAGACGCGAGTGGACGAGACAGAAAGGCAGAGAGAGAGAGAGAGAGAGATAGATAGAGAGAGAGAGGAGCAGAGGGAAATTTCCCTGGTGTGTGCGGTATCTAATCGGCGTCCAGCGGCCTGGTGAAATTTATCGTTGTCCTTCCGTTATCCCGAGGATTATTTAGCGTCCCTCCGGAAGTGGATATAGATATCTGTACACATGGTCACATTTGTATATGGTATACAATACGAGAATGGCATCGTCCCAACTGTTAAACAGACACTTTGAGGTCAAAGTATAATTGAGAATCAGAGAAAATAACTGTATCACATAATGTAATTATATTACAGTAATCCACTTGGTCAGAGAGGAAAAAATGTTCTCGTATGATTATCCACAAATGCGAGAATTCACGAATTCATTGGATGAAAAATAACCAAAGAGCAGTATAGATATAGTCCCCGGCATATTATATTGTATTATAGTATATAAAAAAATGAAATTATGGAAAAGGTGAAAAAAAAAAAACATTGAGGAAATTGTTGGATACATCTAGGTCAAATCAATAAATGTATTTTGGCAGACATTCACTCGCCTTGGGGAAACATTCATTATAGTGTTTGTACATGTACAGATATAAATTCATCTATGGAGGAAACCGAACTATACATAAGCGATAACTGGAGTTTATGTTTCAACATTCGTGTATATATATTTTACAGTTATATATAGATACGTAGCCGTTAGGTATTATACACCTCTGGCGTTCAATTCGCAAATACCTTCCGGGCCTTCCATTTCGCCTTCTGCGGAACACATCTACCGCCAAGAAACGCGCCCTTCCACACACTCATATATATTTATTGTACATAGGTACTCTATACAACCTTCATATATACATATATATATATATATATATATACATGCACATTGCGGACGGTATTGAAACGGAATTCAGTACGGGCGGAACGGCAGAGATTCGTGGAAACGCTGCTTTCACTATATGCCTTGCGCGTTTCCGGATGGACAACTATCTCAAAACCCTCGTCCCTTCGCAATACCATCCTTGCACTATATATTTCTATCGTTATATTCGTCTTTATGCATGTGATATGCGTGCATGCATATATGTATGTATATTTCATTTCGTCTACTCACTACTCGCACACTGCGACGCGCAATATCATGTGAAGACAACAATAGAACGGGTACGGTTGGTCGAGGGGACGTACAGTGGAAGAGAAGTGGTCACCATACCTTTGCGTCTATTGTCAAGGCTGTCGCATTGACACGTCTGTTCCCGTTTAATTGCATTTGAATAGCATCAACATCTCAAGATGTATATTTATATAAACGTGTTCACTTGGGGATGACCTCTGAGGAATTTATATTGCGCATTTTATCGTTATTAAATTTGGAAAATTCTTTCTTGTTCTATCGTGGAACGTTTTGTTGTAGTGAACTATAAATTCTGTTTTTGTGTTATCTTTGAAAATGATAATGCCCGTGTCATGACAATTTTTAATAGTGTCAGGAAATATGTGTAGGCGCGTAAAGGGAATTTATATTTCAAACCAGGCAGTTTTGTCACGCTCGTGATAGATCCTGTGTAGAAATTAAGTTCCTGAGTGTTATCAGAAGTGATCGATTAGATGAGGCAGAATAAATTTTATTATTGATCAATAGTATTTCGCTGATTCTCGAAAAGTTAGATTGCTATGCAACATTTATTTGACTTGAGTGGCTGGTGGAGCATTTCCTCAATAATCACCATTATTGATTATGATAAGAGGAAATCTGTTGATGCTGTCAATATATTGATTATATTTTCAACGACATTTCAATGAGCTACTGGATGCATAGCAGGAAAAATTGCCACCCATGGATTCTTCATACATATTAATTCTGTTATTTCGGCTGGTGAAATTCGATCAAAACTCCTCAGCTACCTCGATTGACTTCATGATTAGAAGCACCAAACTATGTGGTTGGTATCCATAACTCTTCACATATTTATATACATAGAAACAAGTATATATGTGTGTACAAATCGGTAGGCTTGCATGTATAGCAAGCAAAATCGATGTTAAATATGTACATCCATATAGGTCTGTACATTGAAGTCACGCACGACAAGCTCACAAGTGTATACATATATCTTTGTAGTACGTTTTTCTCTCGTTTCGTTGCGTCCAAACATTGTTATACTACCTACAAAGTATACACTCCACAGGTATACCATCTATATAAATATAAGATTCTATATTTAGTGTTCTGAAAGAATCTACAGAGACAAATGCATAGGTAGGAAGAATAGGAAGTAAACGGAGAAAGAATAACCGGGAAAACGATATTAAAGTGAGTATATTAAAAGTGCACCATTTTTTCCTCCAACAATTGTCGAGCATTCCACTTAGAGTATATCCACTTTGTTTTCTGTCAAATGAACAATTTAACTCTTGGGTTTTTTTTTATTGTTCATACAACTCGAAGTAATCAACTTATACCGAGTAGCAAAATATTTATTATCAGAGAAATATTTGTCAAATATTCATCGACAGACGATTTTGGGCATAAGTTACTTATCGTAAAATTTCATCATTCATAAATACAGATTTATTACCATAAACATATGAATGTGTAAGCAACAACCTGTTGGCTCAAACAATCGGTTATGGACCTAACAATTGAACAAAATTCATGTCAATGTAATATATATAGATGTGAATGCAGACACAGTGCATTTATCGCCATTGCTTTGGAGAATATATCGCGTGACCACGTTCATCTGATTGTTCCACCATCCCTAAACATGATTGTGGCACTGTTGACGCGATCTCCATGCACTTCCCACAACTCCTATCCACATCACCCCTTTCAAATCCCATGTGTTTCAAATCTACCGTCTCCTCCTTTGGGGAACGTCTGTCCATCCATCCGAATTATCATTACGACCGGAGACGTCGCCAGCACGACGCGACGTTCAATGATCGATATCTCACTACCACTTCGATGTTTGGTTTTACACGTATGTATTTGTACATACAGATAGAGAGTTGACAGATCGAAAGCCCTCTTTGAACATTTGTGTCGATTGAAAAACAATCACGACTGTCCAGAATTTATTGTTACTTTCTTTTCACCGGTTTTTCAATTTCTCTTTTTTCCTACCGTTCGCTTTCTTTTTCTGTACTGATTCTCTGTACTGTCTCATCCATATATAATCGGCAACAATGTCCAAAATATACATTTGCACTCAATTCGAAATTCTCGTTGATAATTCTCGTTGAATATAATTCAAGTGGTGAGAAAGGACAATAGATGTGGTGAGGAAATGAATGAGAATATATTGCGAGGGAAAATTAATCCATAAGGGAAATTATTGATTTTATATATTGCATGAGTTTATATATATGGGGGGAATTTTATTCATTTTGAAGTTTATATCCATCTACCCTTTGGGATGTGACTCGTTGAGTTGGAACAATGCCATCGTACGGTATAAATGTTGCTGGGCGTATCAGAAAATGTTCGTTGGCCACCACTCGTATCCATAAGAGAAAATACGCGCCAGTACTATTATCACGAGTCGATTACTATGCAAACACACAGCATGCTCTTGATCTAAATGGGAGGAACGTGCTTTCTTTCTCTCGTTTAAATTTTTTCCTCTCATACGATTTCAACACTCGTCGTACTCATTTTCTGTGTGTACACGTATATCTATGTACATCTACCCACGTATATTCTTTGTTATAAATTTAATAACGAATTATAGCAAAATTCATGATTGTTCAATAATGGAGATTAAATTGATATCAGCATTTAATCATTCATTCATGATGCGCAGTCGCAAAAATCCATCAATTCATATTTAATTTATGGAGACTTTTAAATTATTCAAAATCCATCATATCTTTTTTCTTTTATATCAAACAACAATTCTGAAACAATTTGCATGAATTATTGATTAATGAATGGCGGAGAGTTATTTTCCTCAGTCAATCAATACATTAACAGAACCACCCAGAGTAAACTGTCTCACATTTTCTTTCTCATATGTTTTTTCTAAAATCACTCTCCTCGACACATTTTCAAAAACTAAAAAAAATAATAGCTCCACACCCTCGCCCAAACGTATTTATCCACAGAGTCGAAAAGAGCCTCGTGAATGAATTTAGAACGAACACTCATACACACGCACTCACACACACACACACCAATAATGCCGAAAATTCCGCCTCGTATTCTACTCTTTCCAACCTAGCACTTATCTCAGTGACAGTTCTCTCGAGAAAGGAGTAGTAGAATACATAAATGCACAAGTGAATAAATAAATAAATAAATAAATGAATGAATGAATGGAAAAAAAAAAAAAAATCATTTCTGGTAAAATTTTCGTTGTGATGTGCACAAATGCCACTCCCTCACTTCGCCTCTCACTCCCATCACAGATGCCAGTATTTCTTTAGTGTATTTACACATATAGACATCGATAAGTCGTGTACTTGTGTAAACCGATAAAGTTGCGCTGTTGAACGTTCAAGATGGCTCGTAGATATACAAGTTAAACGTTGAAGCGAGAGAGGAAGACTCCTTGCGGTAAAGTGATAAATAAATAGATTTCTGCCATCTTCTCCCTCGTTTTCACCAGCGATATATCATTTACTCAACATTGCAAAGGTATCGCAAATATATACGTCAGATATGAATCAACACATATATAAAGATACACATACTAATACTCAAATGTATAGATCGCTGTATATATACATAAGTCAGCTTATTGTAGATTGTGTGTATGTATTTATATATAACGTGGCCAAGTGCAATGTTGTGTTGCGATGAACGTGAGCAAGTGAACCGAAAAATTCTCTCCGTTCTTCATTTTTCGGTGCTCATGGGACTTCCTTTTTCCACTGTTACAGACAGTTCGACCTGTCTATTTCCGATAGCACACGATGTGCCTCGTTTCATTTTACCTCTTTTACTATTTTACTCTTTCAGCTTTTATTTTTTCCGTCTTTTCTCTTGCTCACTCCCATTGCACTGTCATTCCTTTTCTGACTGCGCACCCGCTTATGGTATATATACGCATTCCCATTTCCGTCAATCTCACTGTGACGTGACGTCACATTGAATGCACTTATATATGACGTGTATATGTATGTGTATGCATTTATCAATTCCATTCGTGATGTTGAAATCAATCAGTTGATTGATAGATATCTCACGGATGTGAATTTTTAAAAACACTGTTTGTTCAATTCACGATGAATATTTGCTTTTGGATAAAATATGGATTATGATAGATATGAGTGGTAAAGTGGTATGGTAAATCAACGTGTTTTTTTTTTTTTTTTTTTTTTTCATTTTCGAGTCCAACATCCTCGAGGTTGTTCAAGTGTGTAGAGATGTACTTTGTGGATCGATGTGGACAAACTCGATTGTCCATGATGAAGGATTTTTCATTAATTCTATTGATTAAATGTCTTCCAAATTTCACAATTATTCACCTCCAATTCCTGATGGAAATTTGAAATCATAATACATTTCATTCTTGAGTTAAGATTAAAATTGTAATTCAATTTTATTTTCACCCGGATTTGCATATACAATGTTCACATGTATATCGCATCTATTATGTGCATGAATGTTGATGGTTGTGTATATATGTACAAGTTCACTTTGACAAACTGGGCAGAGAAGGCAAAATGGAAGTGTCACGATATTGCAGACAGCTCATCCATGAAACAGTACGAAATGTGCATGAATCCAACCCCGTCTGACCAGTGAGTTTGGACCCATTCTAAATCTAACTCCGAACAAACTTTCTCAAAACCGTTGTCGGATGGCTCGACTTCCTACCTTGAGGGAGGAAAGGAAAGGAGATGACTACGGGTTGTGTGTCGAGAAAATACCTCTAAAAATATAATATTTTACTTAACTTGCTTTTTGTTTCTCTTCGCCAAATACCAATACCAGTTTTTTTTCTTATTATTTTGTATATATTTATTACTCATTTCATTTTTGTTGAATCCGCTTTATTCAGTTCCTTGATAGATCATGTATAAGCAGGGTTTTATTGGTGTATCGATGTGTCGGTGTGTCTCTTTCACAACCATTTTCGAATGTGTATAGTTCGGTTCCATTTGCTGTTGCCAGACACGATAGATCTTCGAATTCAAATCACAGTGTATTCAATTGAAATCAATTCAAATATTATCCCAGTGGAAAATCCTTTTTCTCTGCACTATTTCGTCATATTCAATATATATATATATATATATATCTTAGTGATCCAATATTGTACATTGACCAAATGTCATTGTAAAATATATTCAAGAAGAAATATCTTGATTCAGAATTACAATGAAAATCTTGCCGTATAGAAATATTTTTTAAATAAACTACATTTCTGCTCTATAATGCTATACATAATTATAAAATCGGACATATGAACTCAGTTCAGTGAGTAAAATATCGATATACAAACCCATAAGGGCTCTATTCTCACTATGTGCTCCCTGTGTTGTTACCGTGTTCTCATGGTGTTTCGTAGCGTGCTCAAAGTGAGAACCACAGTGAGTATGGATCTTTTTTATTCGAATGAATTTTTCAGATCCAATGCCAGATACTCAACGCTGATACAGAAATAAAAATCCGAATATTGCTCATTGGGTTACACTTTCCGTAATATCGCTTCCTTAGAAAAATTTAATTCCAATATTATCTCCACATTTCCCTTGCTATTAATATTGATATGAAATTATGAAAAACGTTGCCAACCGTAGGATTTATCAAACTGATTGGGAATGAAATTCCATTTTATTCTTACAAAGAGCTTCTCAACTTTGAATTACGATATGGTATAAAATTAAATTCCATTTGATAAATTGCACTTTCCAATAGCTGAATTCATTTTCAATGTACAAAATGATAATAAGCAAATATCATTTGATGTATTCACTCTTTCATATAATATGCTCGTGCCAGCTTTCACGATGAAATATCGTGCGCATACCAAAACTTATTCATAATATTTCCATTGGAAAAGAAGTGAAAGATGCAGCAGTGGTATATGCCAAGCAAAGAAATAGGAAATAAAAATATAGGGGGAAAAAAAGTGAATGAAGTAAAAAAAATTAGGGAAAAAGAAGGACAGATTACATTTTAGCAAGAGGTACACGCGCGCGCCTTCTGCTACATTATTAATATATATCCACTTGCGCACGCTTTTGCATGCACGAAAGGACTTCACTATAAGGCATCAACTATACTTGTGCTTTTATATACTCGTATTTATGTGTATATACATATACATAAATAAATAAATAAATAAATACATACATACATACATACATATATATAAACGTGCCCGAGTCCAATCGAAGTTGGTCGGAAATCGTTGGGACACGAGAGTATATGCACGGAGAAGGTACACGCTCGGAATAGAGGTGAATCAACATGGCGAGCAAAACTCACAAGGGAAGCGAAACGTAAGAGGGTGACGACGATGAAGAGAGCAACTTGTCGTTCGATATTTTCCGAATCGACCTAAACTTTAGCTAACAAAAGTTTTCGTAACTGAGATTGCCACGACCACGTGAGACATTCTGACATTAGGTGTCTCTTTGTGTACAAAAGTACCCTCATATTCTCTCGTGCATCTTCTAAATTATCTCGCGCGTACCTCATCTTAATCCGTCTGCCGACAGTTTGATGTTTCGTGTCTACAACCTTACTGTATGTACAATGCAACGTGTAGATAGTATTTTGGGCAGAATAGAGAGACGAAGAGTAGTGTCGGCGACGGTAAATATCGATTCATCGAATTCAAGAGAAACTAATTTCATGAAAGAAAATTATTTCGAATAGAGACTTCGTTGATGATTAAATTATTCTCAACTCCGATTTTTTTTTTATTCAAGACAGTCATTATAAATAAAATATGTGATTGAAGTATTAAATTTTGATGATGCGCCAAGACCAACCTATTGTGTGAAAGTCTTTAATAATTTTGTCCATACAATGAACAGCTATTCACTATTTTGTGCGATATAAATATGTATCACAAGTAAGAGATAGTGGGTATATAATCCCGTATAGATATATCAATATATAACACAGTTAATTTCCGGTGTACAAATTGTATATAAACTCAGTTAGAAATTTCGTCGAGAGCTCTTTGGCGAGTTTCTGTATAGATAAATGAATATATATACACATATTTAACTTGTATATATTCTTATCATGCACTCACACAATGTCTACACGTGATGTTAATTCATTTTTGCCTGGCAGAGGCGGCCAACGACGCCTTCAAGTATTCTTTCTCTTCAATATCTTCTGCCTGACCTTAATTACCCTTGCTTTCTTGGCACACGTTGGTATACCTACACTTAAAAAAAAAAAGTCTTCGGTTGGTGAAAGAGTAAAAGAGAATAGAATGAGATTGCAATATTGATTTTATTCTCGTTGGCAAGCTTATTGAACATGAGAAATTGATGATGTGATGTAATAATATTCTTTTGAACAATATCGATGTGATTATAATAATTGTGTAATGTGAATATGCAATAACTAACATAAATGTACCCTGTCTTTTCAGGTGCTGAGGATGTTTTTAGGTTCACTGGAAATGAAACGCACACAGACTTTTTCCGGCTAGTACTGCGAGACGGTAACTACCTTCTCGTTGGTGGAAGGTAATTATATTTTCTCAAGGATTTGCATATCTTTTCAAATTTAATGAGATATGATAGTTATAATTTCAACGTAGCTTTCGAAATGAATAAAAATACATTGAATAAATCTCTTGATATTTGATTATTATTAGTTACATAATTATATAAAGTGATGCGAAAAGAATTATTTTTGTTTCTTTATCACTACTTTCACTTTACATTTGTTTGGTTTCAATTATTCGTTTTATCGGTTTTGTTAATTTTGCCATGCACGCGTTTACATAAAGTTTTCGAGGATTTTCGAGTTTCTACCTGAGTCGAATGGTCATTCAGTTCCTCGACCACTCGGCAACATTTCAACGCGATTTGTAATGATCTCGTTAAAACTTTCAATACAATATACGTATAACAGATGTTCATATAACTTAAAAATTTCGAAAGATGGAAACAAATTATCTTGAGTAAACAATTTATTATTCATTTATTCATTCAATTATTTTATCAGAAACTTGGACTTTTAAAATGTCTTTTAATATATCACAAATTCGATATTTATCATTTCAAACTTTCGACTATAATATTTTTTTTTCTCTTCGATGACACTCTCCTGTGAAGAAGGAGTGAAATTTTAATAAGACACCTATTCCATTGTATTTCCCAATAGGATAATTCAATTTTTCGCAAATATCTTTATTGCACTTCCATTAGTAACCTCCTTTCCGTCGGAATACACAATTTAACGGTGAAAATTGGTCAATTAGATGCAGAGTTATACGCGATCAAAGTAGTCAAAACCAATATTTGTGTACGGAGTGACTTTCAAAGGTTCAAAATTGGAGTGAGCCCTTTGAGGGTTAATTGATACTGCTTCAGACACTAAATTCGTAATCAGCCACCCACAAAAAACCTCTAGATATCATCATGGGTGGTGTAAGTCGTTTCATTAGAAAATGAATCTTCGGTTTATATCATATTTCATGCTTTCCGCTCGGTAAACCATTAAATTCGACAATGTTATGATCAATTATTTTTATGAGGGGATAAAATACTCGAAGAGCGCATATATCAATTCGATGATAATTATATACTGTCTCATAAAATGTTTTTGTGTTTAAAAAGTTTCGTCAAAAATCTAGACTTATCAAGTTACGAAACAAAATAATGGCAACAGCATTCCATTTTCATCAACTTCCAAGTATACACCGCACAAAAAAGTCATATTCAACAGTGTTTCATTTAATCAGGACATCATTCGGCCTTGTATTTCAAGTTTTTGCATAAAAATAAGAAAATTTTGGCGTATGAAGATTTGAGTAGTTATATCCCTTCAAAATAATTGAATGAAATACCGACTGAAAAAGGAGTTTATGTTTTGTGCTATGTATAGTTCACAGTTGTACAAGAAAGGACAATGAAACATGGGTTCAATGTTACAGGAACTTGGTACACAATTTAAGCCTGACAGACTTGACCGAACAACAAAGATTGACGTGGTACTCATCCGATATAGATGTCAAGATGTGTGTTGTGAAGGGAAAAGATGAGGAAAATTGCCAAAACTACGTTAGAATATTGGCTAAAACTGGCTCATCAAATCTCCTTGTGTGTGCAACAAACGCCTTCAAACCAATGTGCCGTGACTATGTTGTGCACAGTGGAAATTACACGATGGCAAGTGAGAAAGCAGGCCAAGCTTTATGCCCATACGATCCACAACAAAATAGTACATTTGTTCATGTTGATGGTGAACTATATACGGGCACAGTGGCTGATTTCTCAGGAATGGATCCGATTATATACAGAGAACCGCTTCAAACTGAACAATATGACTCAATGAGTCTCAATGGTGAGATCGACGATAAATATTTATCGACAATCAAAGTTAGAATATTGATTAGTGAATTTAATTAATCAAATTCGAAAATTGTTCTTCATTATGATATTAAAATGCGCGGCGTAAATATTATTCATGAAATTATATGAAAATAAATTAATTTCAAAGAGAGGAACATATTTTTCTTGATTAGATGGTGATATTGTGATCGTAATTAATTTTCTCCTCTCCGTTTTTAGCACCGAATTTCGTCAGTTCAATGACCCAAGGTGACTTTGTATATTTTTTCTTTCGTGAAACTGCTGTTGAATACATCAACTGTGGAAAGGTAACCATGATATAAAAACGCAATATACAATTATTTTACATGAAATTCCCTGCATGATAACAATGCAAAGACAAATAGGATATAATAATTCATTGCTGCATTTGCACGTTTGTTTATGTGTTTTTGTTTTGTTTACAGGCGGTTTACTCTCGTGTTGCGAGGGTTTGTAAATACGACCGTGGTGGTCCACATCGTTTTCGAAATAGATGGACATCATTTCTCAAGTCCCGTCTCAATTGTTCTGTCACCGGTGACTTCCCATTTTATTTCAATGAAATACGTAAGTTTTCAACTATGGCGATGAATTCTACCATGTTAAAGGATATATATATTGTGATTAATATGTTCTTATATTTTACTCTAGACAATTAATTCCATCTATTTCTTTCTCAATAATTATTTCTAATGCCGATTTGAATCACGCCAATATTACAGAATCAACAACAGACCTTATATACGGTCAGTATGGCACAGTGTCAGCGCAGCTTATATACGGTACATTTACAACGCCAGTGAACAGTATCAGTGGATCAGCCGTTTGTGCATTCTCATTGCAAGACATCTCCGATACCTTTGAAGGCAATTTTAAGGAACAAAGTGCCATCAACTCGAACTGGTTACCCGTACAGAGTGCCAAAGTACCCGATCCAAGGCCTGGTCAATGCGTAAACGACTCACGTACACTGCCAGATCTTACATTGAATTTTATTAAATCTCATTCGCTGATGGACGAATCGGTGCCAAGCTTTTTCGGTCAACCCATTGTCATTCGCACAAGCTTTCAGTAAATATTTCTGTATTAATATTTTTCACTTATGGTGAAAAACGGAGTTTTCTCTCCAAGTGGAGTAAATAATAGAAACCTAGTGTTTAATTTTTTATGGCGTTTAACGTAATTTCTCCTCTCTCTGAATTGCAGTTATAGGTTCACGCAAATCGCTGTCGATCCGCAAGTGAGAACGCCAGGTGGAAAAACATATGACGTTTTGTTCATTGGGACTGATAATGGAAAAGTAATAAAAGCTATAAATGCAGATTCAGCGGACTCTCATGAGCGTGTTAGTCCAGTAGTGATTGAAGAAATTCAAGCATTTCCTCCGTCAGTGCCAGTACGTGGAATAAAAGTTGTACGAGCATCTCAAGCTGGTGATGGCCTTGAGGATGGTCGATTGGTTGTTATTGCCGATAGTCAAGTTCAGGCATTGCGACTTCATCGTTGTTACAGTGATAGAATATTGTCCTGTGGTGAATGCGTTGCATTGCAAGATCCTTATTGCGCTTGGGATAAAGAAGAGGGGAAGTGTCGAGCTTTAGTTGGACCAGCTGCCACTGATGCAATGAGATTTCTACAAAGCGTCGCGACTGGCAGTCATGCTTCGTGTCCACCTAGCAAAACATTGAATAAAGATGCTGGTAGTGTGGGTGCAATTTCGGCAAATCAGAATAAATTCCCACAGGATTCAATGATATCAAATAAAGATGGACAGGACGGGGAGATCATTAACATAATGCAAGATGAAGAGCAAAATAATTCTGGTATGTTTTGTTAGAGTGATCTCAGTCGGTAGACATATTTTTTTTCCGTTTTTCATCGTATCCTATGGGAAAGAATGAAAGATATATTCTGTTTAGTGTATGTATAATATAAAATCTTCGGGTCAGGAAAAGAAATATATTCAGAGTTGTATTGGTGGAGTAAATGGAATTTTCGTAAATGCCTATGATTAACTAAAAGTAGTTTATTTATTTGTTTAAGATTATTTTTTGTCATTGTAGGGCCTGAAGTGTCAGCAGCAGATTCGCCTGTGCCTCAATACTCAGTGGAAGCCCTGGTGTTAGCAGTTGTGGCTGGCGCATTGGCCGCTCTCTTTGTTGGATTTATCGCCGGCTATCTGTGTGGCCGCAAATGTCGTAAAGATGAAGATGACAATTTACCTTATCCTGACACGGAGTACGAGTACTTTGAGCAGCGGCAAAATGTTACTAGGTCAGTATTACATCATCATTATGATGATTATTATTATTATTATTATTATTATTATTATTATTATTATTATTATTATTATTATTATTATTATTATTATTTTGATTAAACGCGAAGAAAAAATGAGAGCCGATCAGAAACGACGAAGGAAAATAGAATCAAAACTAATTAACATTGCTGGCAGAAATTCAGTGGCATGTGCGAGTAACATCCACAGGAAGCGGCTGGAAATAACGATAAACTATGGTCGGAATTGATCGGGCCAACACTTCTCCACTGTTGTATCAGAATTTCGTATCGTTCAATGAGAAAATTATTCAATTTTCATCTAGTTCAAGAGTTACAGAATTTCCTGTGGAACTCTTCACTTGAATTTTATGACAATTTTTTTTTTCTTTTTGTGTTGATTGTCGTAATTTTTTTATTTGTATTGTCAATATTATAAAAATTTCATCTCATTTCCTCCTTTTACTCAATTTACATTTGAACAGTAGATTAGCGCCTGAGCCGAAGCTGCTACCTCAAGAAGAAGTGACGTACGCAGAACCTGTATTGATGCCACAACCGCCAAAGTTACATTCGCCAAAGGGAACAATGAGAAAGCCACCTCCAACACCAGCGGAAACTTTATTCCAGTTTCCTGACGCCTACGGCTTCCGTGGTCCAAGAGACAATTTTGGTACACTGAGGTCACATCAAGGTGATGCATACAGACGTAACGATGGTTTCGCCACTACTCGTAGTGTTAAGAAAGTTTATCTCTGAGAAACGAGTGAGGAAGGAGGCGGCCGTCATCGAAGCTTAGGACGGCCAGGAAGAAATCGTCACAATGCGACATCAAATAGGAGTCGTGGTGTGACATCTGGAGGACAATCGAGTCGTGAATTGGCTGGTGCGAGGACACTTGAATCACCTTCGCCACCATCCAGTGTCTCATCAAGTTCTCCATCGCCTCCTTCCTCAACGCCATCACCACCACCAACATTATTACCAATGAAAGATGAATCACCACCGCTACCTAGGCCACCATGCAGCTTTATTTACAGATCATAGTCCAAGCAAAACGTTAACGTTACAATCTCTAATGATCCTCTTACACATACTCGTAATGTATAGTCATTAAAATTCGAAATATCTCAAATATTGGCCAAGTCAAGAGCAGGGGTAATATACGTGTTTCCAATTATTTTTTCAATTGCCTGTGCGACTTGTGGCTGAATCACATATTTGAGGAGATAGCGAGAGCGTTGATGTGTTTTTGAGGGGCTTAGATATTTTATAATAATAGGTCATATGAAAACAAAACAAAGAACGAACAAAAAACATCTCTCTATTGTCGCATGCATGCTTTTTCATTGTGGGGAGCGGGCTGTTATTTAGTGCGTATTCTCACACGTACTAATACATGTTTTCTTCTCTTAGTAACAAAAAGGGGAATCAGAACTTATTCTCGATCGAGATTTGTGCTGTCCACTATATAATCGACTGTCCACTGCTCGATTTGTACGGCAGAGAAAAAAAAACGACTTTATTTACCATCTATTGTGCGACAAAAACGCGTAAGTGCTTGAAATAAATGTATATTCTCTTTTTATTTTTATATTTATTCGGAATTCTTAGTTTGTTGAAAGTGTATCGAGAATGTTAGGTGGTGTATTTTTAGGTAGTCATATGTTGGTGAGGCGATTTTCTACTTACTTTCCATGCAGACATATATATTATTATGATTTTTCTTCATTATTTCGGATTCGTCGTTGGCTTTACACGGAATTGTGAATCATTATTGCAGATGATTTGAATTTATATAGTATTGTCACGGATCAAGCATCATTCCCGAAGAGATGATTATTACAAGAAGTTCAAATTGTTCAATTCAACGGATGCGTTCATTGCCCATCGTTTTCACAATAGTGCATCGAAAAGAATGCAATAAAATCTGAAATATTTGTATTCAGTGTGTGTGTGCATGTGGGAAGTATATTCACGGGTTTATGCTTTTGATTCAACACAACGTTTTGTTTTTATATTTTGCTTTCCCCCTTTTTCCCCGTATCGAAATCAAAAGTTAACAAGCCAATTTTGAAAATGGTTATGTATCATCTTTAGATATTCAAGAATAGTCGTGAGGATCACTTTGATCTGTAATGACATTTCTGTGTCGCTAGTCATTTTTGTGATTCATGATGTATACAGTAATGTCAGTGAATTGCATCTTTAAAGAGAAAAAATGATGCATCAAAAATTTCTCATATACCCGGACAAAATTACTCTTATTCCTCTCAATAGTGAATTACGGAGGTTATATGTAATTAGAAAGCTTTATCTATTATATCATCAGAGCGATTTTGAAATTATTTATTCGATATTATTCATCTGTATCATTTATACAGAGGGCGAATTGGCGAACCAAAATAAACTCAGTTATTCAATAGTCACTGGAAATTCGGCGGTTTTAAAGCACACTTATATACACTTCTCGTCATACATACCAAATGTAGAGAGCAGAAGCCTGATTTGTGTTCATAGAAATTTACGATAAACTATATAAGAGATAAAATTGATTCGTCATTCAACTTAAACTTTCTTTTTTATAACATTCTTCTCTCATATATTTTAGTTTCCCATTTCTACTGTAGATATGAGTGGAGGTCACTAACACTGCTTCCCAATGACTAATAAATTTTCAATTGTAAATAATCTGTTAAAAGTCATGCATGCATGAATGCTTATCCAGTGTTAATTAATAATCGAGACGTGTAGCCTTCATTATGACAACAATAGAACACATCGCGGTGCGCCGAAGTTCGACGGTTGAATTTAAGTTGGTTTATTCTGGAAACTAAATACTCGCAAATATACGTAATTAACGCCAGAGTGTGAAGGACTTTGAATGAAGGGTGACAGGAAGAATGGTAGTGGGCAATAGAGCGGCATAAAGAGAGTCAAATAGCACAAGGTAATCACCGTTCTATGTATGAAATTGCATTATATGACATGCACAACGGTTACAAGAGTGATATGATTGGACAAATGAATAAGAGATAAGGAAACGAGGAAAATCCTTTCCCATTCATTTGGAGAATGAATAGGATCACAATTGGTGAAAGGTAGAAGGTTGCGTATAGTATGCGTAGAAATCTATCTTGAAGTGCTTGTTATTTCAGTGTGTTTAGAAGTAACGCGTATGTGATATATCCTTTATGACGAAGATGTTTTCTAGACAATGGAGAATTGAAGGAAAAGATTGAAAATGAATAATTGAAAAAAAAAAAGGAGGGGAAGGAACATGAGCGCGGCATTTAAACTTAAGTGTTCTTTCGGCGTTTTAGAAACGATAGACACACGCAGCAAGAAGCTATTTTGTTTACAAAAAAGTAATGACAGTTACATATTTAAAGTTTGAAAAAAATTTGGATTGGAATGAAAATTGGAGTATTACATTTTTCCAATACAAATCTGTCACCAATCTGTCAATTTCATTAATTTTTGATGGCATACGTTCAGAATCCTTGGGAATTATGCACTGTGAATTAAAAGTCCACAGTCCTTCACTCACTTTTTTTACTCGTATCGAATTTCTATCTTCAGACTGTGAATTAACTGTCCATGAGGCATCAGGTCATTTGATATAAATCAAGCATTTGTGGAAAGAATAGATTCCATGCGAACAATTACCAAGAGTGCCACTTTGGATGTGAATTGAAAATTTATTAGAAATTCGAGGGGGAGATTATCGATGAAAAATTTTTGTGTCGAAAAATAACTAGTTTCAAACATATTCGCTGTTAAAATATTTTGTCCTTCGACATTTGTCATGTTATGAAAAAAATTATATTCCAGACGAATCTGGAGTTTCACATCTGGGATGAGATTTCTGGAGGAAAAATTGGGGGACCTGTTCCGCAGCAATAATATCGAAACAAAATAAAATTGAAACTTAAAAATACTTTGTAAACGAACGAACTTGAATTACGCTCGACCTTCACTCATAATGTTACACACAATCCAAATATGATAGCTCTCATGATTCGATTTTGTTGACTGCCATTGAATTGATGAAAAATAAAAAGTTGATTGCATTAATTGGTGGGCGAGGCCAAGAAATAGGAACAGACGGGAAAGAATAGAGTCTGGCGATAACATTTCTGATGATCCTGATGATAAGACTGAAACAATCTCATTAGTCGCGAGCGTTGATTCATCGAATAATTTTTTATCAATCCCATAATTTCTGCATTCAGCACAATTTCTTTTCAACAATAGTACAAATTTTCCATCTTGTTATATATTATTAGGTCCGAAATTGATTTCCCTTTCTATCCATGCTTAGATGATTATGTTACGTCTGTCATGAAAGATCAGGAGTAAGAAAATTTGGCAAATATACCATATAATTGAATCGAACAATTGAAAACAATATATACGTAAATTTTTCACAAGAAAATGTTATTTCCCATGTGATTGTTTACAATGACGATATGAATACAATGTGATGGCACAAATTGGCCTGGAAATAGCGCCTTGAAAAGGTGAATAGAAATGTCATTTACTGCGTAGAAGATCTATTAACCATTATTAACTGTTATCGCACCGCTCAGCAACTTCATATAACCAAAGGACTTGTGAAAAAGATAATGAATATAAGAACAGCATCCTGCACATGAGAAATATAATATCCTTGATTTTTTGTCAAGTTGAGTCGGAAAAGTTTGTCCAATGTGTCAAATTGGAAATGTGGAATTTCGTTTGTTATAAATATAATATCAAAATGGAATCATGAAACTTACAAAATCGTAACAGACTTTGCATGTCATCTATCAACACTCTGAATTTCATTTTTTCTTGGATCAATATAAATTCTATCAACACGAATAAAAATTAATTAACTATTGGCAATTCATTGAATTTAGGATGAATTGTTGCGACATTGTTGAATGTATGTCTGTAAAATGGTACTAATATTCGCATCACAACTAGTGCTATTATTACCGTATGTAATTAATTCAGAGAATATTTTCAATTTTCGATCGCATACGCTGTTCAACTGATCCCTTTTCGGTGAATATATAGCGATGTTACAGAAAACAAAACGGAAGAAAACGTTCATTGACGTTACGTCCCAAAATTATATCGTCACCGCAATGATATTAAATTCAATTAGACAAACTTTTTGGTCATTTTCCTCTTTCAATGAAGGAGCAATCAATCGTTGAACAAACGACTAAGCAGATTTTTCAGGTGATCGCATTTGGTCCATGACAAGTTTTGATGCATGATATTTGCGACATACCCGCGATGAGGCTCGATCGATTTAGTAGTTTTTTTAAAAGATGAATGACTCAGGCATGAAACCAAAGATATTACTTGTAAAAATAGTCACCGTTGGTCATTGTGATGGTTATCGTTAGAGTCGCACAAAACGGTATTTTATAATTGTAAGAAAGTGACCCCTTGCACAAAATCGACGAAGAAAATAAATGGAAGAAAGAACAAACCATTTATACAGCCGAATGCTACCCACGTACACGTATATATGAACAAGCACAATACAATCAACGAGGGTTGGTCAATGTTATTAACGAGGTTTTAATTATCATGTTGGTGACACACTGGTTGGGGGACACTTGCTTGAAATGATACATTGTGCTAATATTGGAATAAAGTGGCGCATGGAACTGAATTTCATTAAGTCAAACACCAGTGCACTGTGATGAGCACTCTAAACTACAAATTAATTGTAATTGCCTCTATTTATTCAAAGAAAAGTATTCAAACCAATACGCAAACATGTGTTTTAATTAAAATAATGATGCGGCCACAGACTGTTGATCCCCAGGAGGAAAAATCAATTTAACTACTGGGGCAATATTGATACACTTTTGTCTCTATCTAACCCATCGATGAAATTATCACATGTGCCATTTTATGCCAATAATTTTGCTCGAGTCATTATTGTCTGTGTAATCATAGAGAGGTTTAGTCGGTTACTATGAATACGATATGAAAATGAAGAAAAAAAATAAAAATAAAAAAAAAAATAATGAAATCAATCAATAGATTTTGGCTCCTTTTTCCTTAACAGGAGCTTTTAGTGATGACAGTACTATTGTGTATGATGGCGCGCGTCATTGCGATAACAAAAGCTTAGTTCATAAGTAGAAGATTAGAAAAACGGTAAATAGAACGCTTGGAATGTATATTAATATTATAACTTTTTATAAATATATTTTTCCGTCGGAATCTAGCCTAAGTAGAGGACATACACAGTTATGATGATTCATTTATCTGATCTGAGTATTAAAAAACAAAAATGAGAAAAGATGAAGGAAAACGAGATCTAGATGTTGAAAATTCATCATTTTTAAACGTCATAGTTTTATAAGTTAGGCAAGTTGTACGAATTAAAACTCATGTGTGAACAGCAGACGACAGAAAAAAACAAACAAGAATTTGGAACTGGTGGAAAATAAATTATTAGTACCTACAAAATAGGAAATAACTATTAGTGTTGAAAACACGATGGAAAGTTTTCTTGCAAAAGTATAATTAGAATCAAATTCCAATTCCTCTTGACATCTACAATCAGGCACTAAAAAGCAACAGCAAACAGAAAGAAAGCAAGCAAAACGTGATTAACATTATTTCGGATACTATGCCGTTGTATCCCATTGCACTTCTCATCTGAGGAAAAGTTTCTTCTCCATACATTCAAATGTACATACAGCCGTATTGTGATATGTACTATTCATCTCAGAGAAAAGTAACAAAAAAAGAAATGTGAGGAAATCAGAAACCAAAAGAAGTCTTATCAAACAATAATACTCAATTTGGAAGATGCTATCGTTCAATTTGTTGCAATAGAACTTTCTTTGATGTGTTGTAACTATTCGATGGAAAAGAGAGTGAAAGCAAGAGAATAAGATAAAAGTCGAGAACTTATTTGCACTTGCCAAACTAAAAAAAAAAAAAAAAACACAAACAAACCTTAGGCAAAACTAATGTTGACATAAGGTTCATTTGTAGGAAAATGTTTCACAGATCCCACTTTGTTTATAACAATTCGGGGATATCATTACTATTATTAATAATGACGGTTATGAGGCAAAGAACGATTGAAAGAAAACAATGAACGAACCTTGCGCTCAAGAGCGATGGAAAAAAAAAAGATAATGATGAAATACTAAAATGCATTTATCGATGATGATTAATGAAAATGTAACATGTATTTTGCTTCTTCCTTATACAGTGCCGTTCATGCTATTTTTTACTGTAACTATTAGACTGGGCTGAACATGCTCTAGCAGCATCGTATGTTATATATAATGTTGGGAGATCAGTCATGTGTAATTTTAAAGAAAAAAAAAGAAAAATATTCTCGAATGCGACTCTGGCGCCAATTCTATTCCGCAATTGATCGTTGTGAATTCTCACTGTTTCTCCGTACACTTCAATGGTTGTTGTTTAAGTAGTGAAAACAAAGTAAAAAAAATTAATAAATAAAATGAAAATTAAATAATAAATCTTACGTTTTGGATATTTCTAGTTGTCATGTAAAATGAATATCTAGGCTAAAACACACACATGGACACACACATGAATATACATATACACACAGACAGGCACACACACATATATACACACACACACACATGTTGTGCTCTTCGGCTCTTGAATCATCATCGAAATATAACATAAAAAACATGAGTCCCACGACATGTGATTCAATGTAAGAGAGCCAGAGTCGCCATTTGGGGCCTTGACTTACTACTTGAACAGTAGTGCGTGAAATAACGCATTAAGGAAAAAAAAAAAAGTAGAAAACATAATTTAAGTCATAAAGAAAGACAATTTTTCGACGTGCTCTGGAATGTTGCATATAATAATTGCGTCGATTTGTTCGTTTATGTACATCTGATTATTGTACTAAATTGGTGGCGATGAATGCGTGAAAAAATGGATGAAAATAAACCATTAATTGGTGTGCATTATTGTCGCTGATTGTATTATATAACATAAAAAAATGGGAAAAATTTATATGACACATTACTATTTGTAATAAGAAATAAAAGAAGAAAGAAAAAAGACATGAGATAAGTAGTTGGCAGTAGGCTGAGGTAGGAAGACATGGCAAGTCTATTATTTAATTGAAAAAACAAGAGGAAATAAAATACACTAAAAATATCATAACGCGAAAAAGATACAGTAGTGATTCACTGTGGCTGATGTAGAATGAATGCAGTTGTAGGAGGCATATATTCGACAGGGCGTTAGTGCAAGGACTGGAAGTGCTGAATAAAGTGGATGGCTTGCACAGTTCCTCGAATTATATGGCAGAGCATTTTTGTTTACATTCACTAAATTAATAATTTACAATTTGTTCCGAAAAAAATGATGAAGAAAATGTAATGAAAAGAAAAAAAAATTCCAATTTTAAAATAATATTGAATTTAGAACATTCCAAATATTATTTATCACAAACACAGTCAATATTTTTTAAAATATCGAAATGGCAGTGGATTACCATACATACTTCAGTTGTTATTGAAAGATTCATTTCCAGAATATTTATCGAGACATATATTTTATATATATTTTGCCATTTTTCTTCAATAATCCATTTGACTCTTGTATAAAAATAAACTGCCTCTACCAGATTACCCATGTTATCCCATATTATTATGAAAATTCTGTAAGTGATAAAATATTTGATTGAATGGGGAAAAAAAAAAAGAAAACTAACAAGGATATAGAAAATCGTCACCGTCACGTGGAATAAGGGAAGAGATGATGATTAATAAATAACATCAAATTATTTCTTGTGCCACGACGATATTAAATGATCGAATACTTCAGTAAACTGTATCGTATGGCGCGCTTAGTACTTAGAATCAGAATGATTTTTTGTGCGATTTTTATTACTGCAAATTGATAATTACTACAGAATATAGTGTGTGTACGATGCGCATAAATGCAAAAGAGTAAGCGAATTAATTAATGAATAGTGCGAGCGCAAGTGAAAAATGGAGAAAAAAAATGAACGAGAACAATATTGTGAATGCAAGAAAAATTGGAATGATTGTAGTCGGGGAAAATAAAAAAAAAAAGTCACTTAACCGGCGGACTGCTGTTCATAGTGCCCTGTTATAGCGGGTTCCCTGGGCAGAGAAGCAGAGAACTATTATTGAAAAAAGTAATGAAATAAAAAAAAAGTGTTTTAACGTCCATCGCCAAGTGTGTTTGAATAGTGGTTGCGATATTTTGAACGTGTGAACCGAGCCAATTCCCTTTATTGCGCGATAGTACTGTTAACGAGAAGAAAACCAAACCAAGTTAATAAATAAATAAATAAAAAATAAAAGTAACCAACAATTTTATACGTAATTGAAGCGCGATTAGTGACTACTATAGGAAGGAGAGGTGATCAAACGTTTATAAAATTTCCATTGAATGGATAATCGAAATTTTTGCAATCCAAATAATCTCCACGAGTTCGATGTGCAATAAATTCATTTGATAATTATATTAGAATGAATAATGATAATGCTTGGTTGCACGTGATACGAAGAAATAAAACGAAAGAACAAGATATAATATCTCAAACGGTGGTGCTTGGACTCATTTGTTCTCCCTTATCACCCCACTCTACATCCTAACGTGCTTTAGACACACGCGATGTTTAGGGATATATATAATAATAATATTACTCGAACACGAAAAAGTCAGTCTCAGCCCTCTGCCTACGGAATCCTAATCTATTTTTCAGAATACGCTATTGTGATTATTACTATATGGATAAACATTTAAAAAAGAAAAGAATGAAAGAAGTGGAAAAAGAAAGAAGAAAAAAAAAAGAAGTTGAAAGACATCAACAACATCAACAAAAACAAAATACCTGTAGAATCGTTTATCAATTATTCCGACAATTTATTATTTGAAAAAATGTTAATAATATGTATTAACAAATAATTACTGCATTATACCATTATTATATATTTAGTACTATTAGAGAGTGAGGCTGCTATTGTATTAATGAATTAAGTACAATATATACAATTAATTCATTAGACTTTATATAAAAAAACAAAACAAAAAATATATATATATGTATATATATATGTATATATACATATTATATATATATGTATTATATATATGTGCATTACTAAACCAATACTCTTCGCATCACTACGTTTAATGATTTGGCATTTATTCATAGATTCAATCATCGTACAATTGCCTCTTATCTCGACTATTATTTTTTCATAATATTTATTGACCGCTCTTTCTAATGCGGCATTTGCGTTTTTGTATACCCATTTTTGCATTTTACAATTGTGTTATTTTATAAAATCAACATAGAATATAGATTGTACTATGAAAAATATTAAGTAAAAATAAATTTGATTAGGTAATAAAATTACTCAATGTCTTTTCACTTACCAAATCTTTTTCGTCTATACATTTTTCCATAAATATCTATTTGTCTGTCTGTTGCTTGAATTTTATCATTCTGCCACTCAAAGACATTTTTCTATTCTTTCCGCGATCTGAAAGTATTGGCAAACGCAATTTTTATCAATCAGAGTGTCATGTGATCCGAAATATCGAAACAGAAATAATCGATTTTTGAATTTTATATGAGCGTAGTTCATGCCGATGCACTTGGACAAAGCGCGGGCTCGCGCATGCCCCCTGCTATTTCCCCAGTGCATGCCGGGAGAATTAATACTGTATGAAAAGCTCTATGGTGGATCACCGCGGTTTTTTTACTATCATTTAATGCGTTATTTGTTTCTTTTTGTCGTATGAATAACGAATCAGTCTGTTGAGTGTTTTACGTGAGTGAAATGGAATTTAGATCAACCTCTTTCTCAGTTACACACCAAGAATCGCGGCATGGCGAATGAATACGCAAATCCATGGGTTCGTAATATCAAATATTTTTTTGTTTTCAGCACCAACAAATTGTTTGATTCTGCCGAAAATCATGGAATAATTTCCATTATTAGAATTAGACAAATATTGTGACGGAATTTCAGCGAAATCATTATTGAGTTAGGACGATTTTAATGGAGGATACACATGAGCCAAGTCATGGTGAGACTTGAGTAGAGAAAAAAAATATTGTCATTCGAGGATCGTGTATGGAGATAAATTAAAGCAAACACAATACATTTCTCTCATTGTATTATTCATATGCTCATGTAGCACATTATATTCTTTTTTTTTCCAATGATTAAGAGTTATAAACCATAAAAAAGTACAAATATTTACAAAATACTGTTTTGATAAAAAAAAGAGAAAGTTATGGTTGATAGCATTTTAATTATATTTCTTTTAATGTTTCAATAGATTGTTACTAGATTCTAGAATGTTGCCTAAATCAATCATTTTTCCATGTTTTCTTTATTTTTCTCATCTGACTGATATTTAAAATTTTTTATCGCCGTGTATTTCATATGACTAGATATAGAGAGGTGAACGGCCGCATATTTGAGTAGTAGATGTCATGGATTTAGCTAAATAGTAAATGAAAGGGGTAAAAGTAGGAGGGTGGATGGAGAAACCATCTCATTCGTTCCTGACACCACTATTCAATTATTCAATTACATTACATTGGGGAATGTTTCAATCTATATATCTCAATCAGAGTATTGTATATGATCATGAAGGGCGGTTGGGCGAACTTTGCGGGATGACATATCATAAATTAATAATAAATATCGGAAATCGTCATTCTTTCGTGTGATCAATTACAATGATGACAGTGAATGCACACAATATCGTATCTCTACTCGCATACGATATGCATATACAGTAGTTTGAATAGTACATCATGATTCATGCGCGTTTATATTCATTCGTGATACATAAATAATTAAAGTATATATCTACTGTGATTAAATATGTATATGCACGTATATATTATTGTGTGATTCTATTATAATAATTGTTATTGAGGAGCGATGAATTGGATTATGAAATTTTTTATCATTTTCATTCAATTCGATCGCTGCTTTTGGCAGCCCATTGATGAATTTTGTGCAGTCTTAATATTCAATATGCACTTTCTTTTCAAATATAAAGCCGCGTTAATTTTTATTGCAATATATATGATTGTTTTGAGATTACATACGGGAATTTTGGCGGTTGAATGAAATTTATGTGTATATACATAATCGCAAGTATTTTTTTGTTTTCATCCACTCAGATACGGCTATACAAATTATATAACCGTTGCTTGGTATACATTTCTATTAGGTTTACGTTTCATTCGATTATTGGCCATGAGCCGTACCGGTTTTGTATCGAGTCGAAAGTTAATGAGAAAAGACATATTTTTCATAATAATTTCGGGAGAATACTGCAATTCGTAATTCAAAGAGCTATATCATTGTTGGATGAATTATGTAGGGACCATGGAAGAATCCTAGAGATTATTCACGTAAGGAAGAACAACGATTGTTTGATAATAACTTACAAAAGCTTTGATTGATTACGTTATTTTTCTTTTTCTTTCTCAAAAAATTTACGTCTACATTTATAATTGTCGGTATATACAAACGCGTGTTTGTCATAACTCATAATGAATCACTCTTGTCTTTCTATTCTTTGATAAACATGAATTTTTCAAATGAGAAACGAAGCTATTTTCCATCCATTCGTCTTTCTAATTTTTCTTATTTTTTTTCTCAGCGATGGCACACGAAACAACGAGAAAAATTCATTCGCTTTTGTTTTGCATATATGATATGGCGTGTATCGATACTTTCGTAATGTAGGCAATTCAATGGACTGATTGAGTCGGATTGATTCGGACGCACATTGAAAAGAATTCTTTATATGACAACCAATCCGACTCGCGAGAATTTTATAATTTACAAATATTGAATATGTTCGATGCAAAATCTTATTATCTAAACTCGTAGAAAAAAAAATACAAATAAAAGTTCATTAAATATAAATACTATAGTGTGGTCTCAGCTAATTATGTGGGATTCTGTTTCTCTTGCTCTGCTCTACAAGGTCATTAGGCATTCTTTTCGATCGAGCCAATATATGTCCTAGTTCTCCACAATTCTCAGCAATGTGTTACATACGTTATGAATGTATAGGGCAAACTTTTTCACACATAGGTGAAGGACAATCGAAAAATTATAGATAACGTTTGCGTGACACTTAATTGCATTATTTTTCAAATCTTAGGTCGAGTTTTTTTCTTCATAATCAGTTTAAAAACATCTTCTAACGCTAATTAATGGACAGAGGCAGTGTCAATTAGCCGTTGGGACCCTTCAGGCCTATTATAAAATACTAGCGTTCATTTTCCTTTCACTTTTTTCGCATTGAGCAGCATCATCTTTTCATTTCGGTTAAACAAATTGAAATGAATGTTTTTTTCAGTTTTCTTTGCACTGGTTGCTAACCCATGACCGCGTGTACATGATCTTACAGACAACTATCAACTACTATTTCGCCTATCTTTGATACTACATCATCAAAGGTCGGCCTCTCGCGTGGATCCGTCGACCAACACTTGTCCTGCAACTCTTGTAAAGCTGGTGGCGCGGCTTTGTGGGCTTTCCACTCGAGTGTATGCGCTTTAAGTTGTGTCAACACTGAATCATCGTTAAGTTTATTGAATGGTAATTCACCCTGATGAAATATTTCCCACACTAAGCATGAAAATGAGTAAACATCACTCTTTGTTGAGTATTCATCTTCCCAAACAGCTTCATACGGTAACCATCTCAACGGAATAACTTGATTACGATGCTTTGCATACTCTTGATGATAAGGTTCTTTAGTCATGCATGTCATGGATATTTTCAAACTAAGATTGCTTCCAATTAAACAATTTCGCGCTGCAATATCTTTATGCACTAAGCGATTGTCCGCAACATGTTTGAGTCCACGTGCTGCTTGATTAGCTAATGCGAGAATCTGTGCAACTGAAAGTTGCGGCGCACGTGGTTTCGTATCCGGACTGGGATTTGTTGCTTCTTCTTTTCTTGAAGCAATCAAAAATTGTTTCAAATCACCCCAATCGGTATATTCGATGATCATATAGTCCGGTTCTATTTCACGACAAAGACCAATTAGTTTAGCGACATTTTCGTGATTCAATTTATGGAGGAAATCCAAATGTCGTTTGAACTCTTGTAGATTATTTTCATCTTTTGTGTGCAATAAACTTTTAACCATAACAATTTGCTCTTTTTCACCATCAACTTGAAATTTGGTTGAAAATACTTCGCCGAATTCACCACGCCCAAGTGGTTTCAATTCCCGCAAATTCGAACGTGAAACTGTGAGTTTGTCGTAACTACTTTTAGATTTTCTTGAATGATTACTACTCTGACTCTGTGCTGTCTCAGCACCATCACTTCGATGTGAATCGCGATTATCTTTCTTATTTCCGCCATTCGCTTTGTGGTTCAACTCCTTTAGTTCAGTTTGTTCTTCGTGAATGTCACCATTCTCCAATTTTTCTGCAAATAAATAAAAAATAATGTACCCATGGTGCAAAATCTCTAATAGCAACGCATAACACCGACAGGCTTCTTAAAGTTACATAATCTCTAAAGTTGATCGATGATCAGATTTTGATTCTGTTAGGAAACATCAAAATGAAACTGAAATAACTAAATTTGTGTGCCGTCAAATTGTGTCATTTGAAGAAATAAATACATTACATACAAATTTCTCAAATTAACACAGATTACTATAATTTGTCAAACTATTTCCCAGATAACTTTTGACTGAAAGTCCGGTTTTTCAGTTCATGCTTTTGGTGACTCTCTCAAACGACTTATACCTTCTGCCTGCTCTTGCAAATATTGTTGCTTCCTGCGTATACGTCGGTATCGACAATAAACCATTAAGCCCACGACGAGAACCATGTAAGCAGCAGCAACGCTTAATGTTATCGTCACAGTTTTAGTCATCATTGATCCATCATAGTTGTCCATATCCATATCTGATCTGTACCCTTCACCAGCTGATGAATAAAAAAGAAAATAATTTAGTTATTTGTTTACAATGTTTCTACGCTTCATATATCACTTGCATTTTTTTATATACAATAGATTCAAAGACTTACGTTTGACATTGAGTTGCACCTCGATCCTCTTCAATCCCCCGCTGTTACCAGCTGTACATCCATACTTTCCTTCGTCACTCAGATAAGCCTCTTTAATGTATAAACTGCCATTCAACAATATCTGTAATCTTGGATCGAGATTATCCCATCGTAAATCTTTGTCCCAATGTATTTGTGGAGTTGGGTCACCCTCAGCTGCACAATGGAGCATAACAGAATAACCTTCCACTGCCTCTGTTGGATCTTGCGGCAATTGGGTGAATTTCGGGGCAACTAAAGACATAGAAAACAACCCAACGTCTTACTAATCATACTATCAACAAAAATTGAAACTATTACTCAGTCATATGATATCATGAGTTCAGCCTCACAATATACATTTAATATATTTTTTTTCAATATATTTCTTTACTCACTGACAACTTCGATGTCAATAGTGTGATTAATTGAGCCTTGTGCATTCGTGGCAATGCATATGTAACGGCCCTTATCACCATCGACAACGCCATTAAAATGCAATGTTCCATTAATATCTTGAACGTGTTCGGGGAATTTTTCACCCTCATGTTCTTTAATCCATCTGACACTTGGATTTGTTGCCCCTTGCGCTTTACAATAAACTTTCGTCGTCGAATTGAGCTCCAATTTTTTATCAACTGGCAATGGTGAAAATTTGAGTTTCTCCCGTACAGTAAGTGTAGCTGGATCAGATCTTAATGATGGAAAACCCTTGGTGGTTATCTCACATGCATAATTACCACGGTCTGCCAGATAAGAGGACTTGAAGTGTAGTGTCACGTTTCCATGACGATCGGTGATACGATGTCGTGTAGGGCCACCAGTTTCTTTAAGTGCTTCACCATCTTTTAGCCAATGAACGTGCGTAACTGGCGATTCCATTCCTGTGTAAGAGCACGTGAGTGTCGCAGGGTCTCCTTCCATCACTGTCACTGACTCAGGTGAACTTGTTAAACTTGATGGAGTTGATACAACAACTTGAACAGTCATTTCACTTGTTCCACTCAAGTTTTCGGCAACGCACGTATAATCACCACTATCTTCATTCACGCGAGCTTTGGCAATTATTAAAGTACTGTCTTGAACTCTAACTGGCCCTGAGTCGCTAATTATATGATTTTTTGGATCGCGCCAGAAGACCCGCGGTACTGGTAATCCAGCGGGTTCCAAGCAAGATATTTGTAATTCCTGTCCCTCACCAACAACCGCTAATTGTTGGATTAATGCCGGTTCAAATGAGGCGTCTGATAAGTTATGTAAATCTGAAACAATTGAACGAAAAAATTTTATTTTCTTGGCTATCAACTGCGCTGACAGAAAAATCTTCTTTCTAAAGGTAATCAATGCTGCAAGCGTGTTGTATGAATTGCATGGTATTTTCTGTACTGATTGTCGCAGAAATATTGGCTCTCGTACAGCAATTATAATCCCCGTAACTTTGGCATCACAGTCACGTATCGTCGCCATTAAATTCTTCACGTGACTTGTTTTCTCTCACAAAATGCATTGTTGAGAACATAAAGTTTAAATATTCGTTATACAGTTTCACACAGAAATCTTGATAACGTATAATATTCTTTTGTTTACATCATTCTTTGCAATTTATCAAAATATAGTGTGGATGAAAATACTCAGCGAAATTAAACTTACATGCAATTTGTAATTCAGCAGTATAAATTTGTTCAACATCATCCCTGATGCCGTGACACGCATAAATGCCCTGATCTCGATGTTCTGCACTTCGTATCAATAGTGTACCATTTTCGAAAACAAATCTCTCATCTTCATCACCAAGTGGGCCAATTTCTTTGAAATACCACTCGACCGTATCAGCATTCTCATAAACACAATGCATTGATGCAGCATCACCACGTTTAACGATAATATTCTGTGGTACAACTTTAATTGTTGCCGTTTCATTAGTCGGAATTATCAATGGATAACTTTGTTTTATTGGCGATGATCCAGCCTCATTCCGTGCCAAACATGTGTAAACACCATTGTCTTCTGCACTGACGTTATGAATATGTAATTTTTTCTTTTTCTTCAATTCAACTCGTGCATTGGTTATCAAACTCTTGGTATTTCTGAAAACGGTGAATCAATATTAATAAGACTCAATTGAAATTAGACAGATTAATCATATTTTTGAGACCTTGCTTCTTTCGCTCGAAAATCATTGAAATTCCATAATATTACTTCTGTTTATACATTACAAAGTGTCAGACATTTCACATTGTTTATTCATGTATGGCGATACTCACGAGAATTTCAAGTTCTATGCGTTATCACTGTTTTATTCATAAATTGGATTGGATATGTAGTGACTTTGGATAATTAAATGGTATATAGACACATCTCGTGAGTATGAAAAGTACAAATGTATAGTACTATACAATTGTTCGGTGCATACATACTCATATAGTATGTGTATACTCACTTGAACCATTCGTATCTCATTTCACCGGATCCATCCACGTGACAGCGCAATTCTATCTCGATTCCAACTCGCAGTGGTGATGAGTATTTCGGTACATCCAATACTACAGACGAGTCGCTGATCCCTGTGGAACATAAATATTTATAAATTCATTTTTTTTGTATATGAATATTCAAATCAATTATTATTTTTATATTCTACCTATTCCATTATCACTTGGAATTATATTGTGATTATCATATCATAACATTCAATCTGTAGAAAAAAAAAAATGTTTCCTCGAAATGAATGAATAAATAGATTGAATGAATCAATTGAATAAGAGCAATGAAAACTGGCAGACAAAAAATATTGGATATATGAGAACACCCAAAACGCACATCTGAGAATTTCCTTTATTTCTTCTTTTTTTGCGAGTGCATTTATGTGTGTGCATGTGAAGGTTTACGTGTGAGTAAATTTCTTTCATCTCTACAATCTCTTAACTTCACCTATGCAACACAATGGAATAGAAGAAAGGTTTAACCGATGGCAGTCGTCTATCCGTTCGTTGTCGGCATTAATCGAATTCAATTGTGGAAAATAAAAAAATGGAGTAGAAAATGAGAGTGAATGAGAAAAAAAAAAGGTTGCAGAAGAAGCAGAAGAAGGTGAAGAGAAAGGAGAAGAGCGTGAATTAAAAGAACAGCGTAAGAGACAAAAGACAATTGTCAGACAAAGCAAGTGCACATCCTATATGGATAGGTACGTTGTATTCATATCTATGATATACACTACCACTTACAAGCGACAATCGATGCACATCGTCTTTTGACGTGACAAAATTGTAGCCCTCTTTCTGTTTTTTATCACCTTCAACGTCTACTACCTTTCTAGAGCTTCTCGTTTTTTGCCGTCAGTGTAGTAATTGAACTACGAGACAGACTCGATTGTATTCACACATGGGTATATATTTAGTAGTTGTGCGAATACACATGTATGAAAACACGCAATGAGAAAAGGGGGGATCGAAGGAGTGCGCGATTGTCATCATTCGAACAATGTGGGAGATCATTATGCAACAGTGAATCCAGAAGCTGATATTTTATGAATCGATGAAATTGCCATGAAAAATATATTTAAAAAAAAATTAGGATGAAGTAGCTGCATTTTCTTCTAGTAGCTCAAGCTCGTGTTCAATCATTCATCGATAAATTCACAGTTGTGAATTGTGTGTGAATTTTCATGAAAATTTCTGTCCTCCAATCTGTCGCTAATTACTTTGACTACTTTCATTAAGAATACTTCTCACTCAATTGGCTGATGTGGCAAATTATTGCGATTAATCTGAATCTGAATGCAATGCCAATGTCTATTTGAATTAAAACTTTTCAAGGTAGTCGTTGATATATTTGTATCTCCTCTTTTTCTTCAAACAATTTGGGCATAGTGTGATGATAGCGGTATGGTGAGTTAACTGAAAACTCGGGGAATTTCTTTTCGAGTGGGCTGGAATAAGAGAGACATTAAAAAAAAAGATCTCAACTCGTAAGCAATCGTCGCATTTTTCTCAAGTTACTCTTAACTCCGAATGATGAGATTTTCACCCAACTACTCAAGTGCCTGCTTTTTGTTTTCCCATTTTCTTTTTGTATTTTTATTCCCCTCCCTCTTTTCTTTTTTCATTTCACTCTTTCACCCGTTCTTGGACTTCCTCGTCCTCTCTCGGTCGGAGCTCTTGATACTGCGAAAGCCGCGTGTTTAAACGCACAAACGAAGCGCGAGATCAAAGGTCCCGCCATACGGCCAGCGCCTAGAGGGCGCGACGTCTATTATTATTATTATTATTATTATTATTATCCGTATCCACTAGTGGTTATTCTCTCTTTTTCTCCTACTTC
The DNA here is from genome assembly GCA_030523085.1 of Meteorus colon. Taxonomy (NCBI): domain Eukaryota; kingdom Metazoa; phylum Arthropoda; class Insecta; order Hymenoptera; family Braconidae; genus Meteorus; species Meteorus colon. Next base: position 81,668 of record JAPYZH010000303.1, read on the forward strand.
GGATCATTTCTCTCAACGGTAGAAATTCAACCACATGGGATTAAATTTAGTTTAAACAAATGGCTAATGGCTTTGGGCTACAGGAAACTAGACAATTTTGACAATAGATTGGTTTACATATAAGCAAAGAATTATTCTAAAATATATTCCCGTATTACTCAACGTTCAGTATCGGTTTGTGAATGAATTTCACACTCAAATTAATAAGCAATATCTCCGGACTTCTGAACACTGTCACCGTCATGACGAAATGAATCACAATGAAATTACATTTTATCGCATATTGCCCAAAATACATTGAAGAGAGTCTTCTCTATCGATAATTTTTCATAAACTGCGTTGAATCAAATAAACACAATTTTAAAGAGCCATAAAAAAAGTATTTTATACAACTCTTTCATCATCAACATGTACGAAATTGAAGAGACAGTAACATCGAAAGAATCACTGCCAATATCGTTGCTTGAATAAGTCGCCCAGATATCTGCAAGCCCCCCCCCCCCCCCCCCCCCCCCCCCCCCCCCCCCCCCCCCCCCCCCCCCCCCCCGATATATGGCAAAACATGTTTCAATGTTACACTAATTCCCTCGTGATAGAATCATACCGCAGTATTTCTGTGGATGTAAAATAACAAGAGATAAGTCACATTGCGAAGAATTTCTAACGAAAAAAAGACTGAGAAAAATTATCGCGATAAAAAAATCGAGAGATATGCAGGAAAAATATTGTACCAGTGTACATTAAATATATATTTACGTATATTACATCTACAAATATATGTATAAAGATGAATCTCGTGTATTCTGTCAATTGTGAACGAGTGCAGTCGCCAAAGAGGTAAAAAGTTGAAAGTGGAGTGCCAAAAATAAAATTCATTGACGAGAGAAAAATAACTAATGACAAAAAAAAGTGAATAAACAAAATGAAAACAGCAGGGAGATAGAGGGAGAGTGCAAACGAACGGGGTGATCTCATAGTCCGTAGTCCTCCGAGCACGAATTTGCAAGAGGGTAAAATATTCGAGTGCGCTTTATTATATCTGTGTACGTATATAAATTCAATATTATGTTCTGCGCTTGTCGTCTCTACAAGAAAATTTCGCGGTCTCAAATCTTCATATAATGGAACAATGTATGTATGTGTATACATTGTTGAGAGAGGCGAGAAAACATGATGATTGCGTTCCAAGTTTGTCTCTTCATTGTCTGATTCCTATACACACATTTTTTACTCCTACTCTGCTTTGTCTGTCTTTGCTTTTCACAATTTTTTTTCTCTTCTACTCTGTGTATAAATAAAATCTATATGCTCTCTATTGTTCATGTCGTTTTTCCTTTATTTTCCATGGTAAAGACGAGAAAATGAACAGAACATGAAATAAAAAAGTGCTTCGGGAAGAACTTGAACGAATTTTCTTTATATTTCGAATGCTATGAACAAAAACCGAATGAAGATGACTTGATTCCATTATCTGTATTTGAACGAAAAATAAACACTTATATCTCACAATAATTATTTGAGGAAGGAGTTTTGAAATTCGTGTCAAAAATCGTTTGACTAGCACTGTAGTTGTAAAAATTTTGGATTTATTGACGAAGACCTCTATTATATGAGTGGAAAAAAATACCTAGAAAGGTTTTATATTGGCATGGTTATCTTTTGATGATCTGATACTAAATGTGTGAATAATTTATAGCAATATTCCATCTAATTCTAATAATATAACTGCCCGAAATTCTTGGAGGTATAGTCGAGGTGGGATAATTTACACACAGAATTTACGAGCGAGTGCAAAAAGGTATACACGAAGAGGTACAAAAAAATAGTAATGAGTGAGGGCGGGTAGTCGGATAATGAGAGGAAGTGCGGGTTATGTTAGGGTCAATAACATTATATAATGAGAATAAATGTGAGAGTGGTAGTGACGATCCTGGAATCTAATTCATTCTTTGTGCTAATACATTCCAACTGAAAAAATTTTCCTCACACTGAGAAAGGACTTTTGTTTTAAAGGACTATAACAGAAATACAGATAATCATTTCACTTCGCTCAATAATTTCAGATGGAAATCCACAAATTCTTCATACCATATCAAACATTACGATTATATACCGCATGTGCCAACAAATTACACACAAGGGGGGCAAATAATACAGCACTCATCTACCTGTGTAACGCCTGCCATAATGAAAATTAGCTTTCCCACGATTCTACAACTGAGATAAAAGTACACGCCATTACGAACGATGTGAGGCCCTTATATTATTCGCATTATATTTCCATATTCTCTATACCACCAATGGCTTTCTTCTTTATACGCTACCACTTCACATATATATATATATATATTATGATGGGAAAAAAGAAGAGCAAGAATGAATGAGAACAAGGAGGAGACAGAGTGAAGTGACTTGACAAGAGCGAGGTATATATATAAGATCGTGACGAGATCCTGCTCGAGCCTGCGTGAAGTTTCGTGACGTTCTACAGTCTGCTTGCGTTTTGTGCGTCACATACCACGTATTGTATACACACACATATTTACTACCATATATATTCTGTATATACTCCGTATGTGAATTACGTATGAGTGAGTAAAAGCGTGAACCATCTTCTCTTGGTGTTTCCTCGCGTGCTTGCTTCTGTTGGCGAGTCACACACCGACAAGAGCGAAAGAGCAAGAAAGATAGGGTGAGATTGGTTCTAGGGGAAACGAGAGATGCCTGCTCGCATGGATAGGGGATAACTGGGTTCTATATATATATATATATATGTATATATCGGGGGTCGCGCCGTGCGTTTCCATAGCGACCAACGCAGAAAGGGCGGGTGGTAGAAGTTCGGGGGACACGGTCGATGCGAACGCACCATAAAGTTTTATGGCTCTCCAGAACTCTGGGGGCCAGACATGGCACGATCACTCTCTTTCGCTTTTCCCATATGTATATATATGTATGTATGCATGTGTATGCTTATGAGATGAGAGGGATAAAAAAAGAGAAAAAAAATTTCATAATTTTTTGCTACGAGTTTTTTTAGAAAAGTATGGTAGTTATTTCGATGCTTTTATAACTTTTAATAAAATTCCATCGACATTGTACATGCAAATGATGAAGAGTGGTTTTCTTTACTTCTCATTTCTTTCCTTCTCATATTCTTCAATGCAACCCCCATACGTAGTATATCTGCTTGGGTGAAAAAAATGAAGTTTTCATTGGAGAGACTTCATTGAATTCATTGAATTGCTGTGTATAACATTCATTTATTTTTCACTCATTGAGTTTTTGAGATTTTGCATATATAGCGACTTTGATTTACTGCAAAATTGCGATGAAGAGGATGAGAATATAGAAATTGAAGAGGAAAAAGCGGCGCGGCAAAAAAAAAAACGTAATTGCAATCGATGAATATATCAATGCGAAATAATGACTCGTCATCGCATTTTTTCATAACTTTTTCTGTCTCGCATACAGATATAATAAAATCACTGATAATTAATTTCCTTTTCTTTATCGTTCAGTGTTTCTACAATTTTTTTCATCATATCATTTTACTTAACCGAAACGCACTATGGTGTATGCATTGAAGAATGAAAATTGGTTACGGGGGCGAATATGTAGAGAACGTGACATAATATATGTACATGAATGACAGGGAAAGTGGCGGTAAAAAATAATTAAAATATTACAGAGTAAGAGAGAGACAAAACAACACGTTAATGATTTGTGTGTTTCCAGTAGACGAGAGTTGTTTTAGCGAAATGAAAAGTATTTATATTTAAAATAATTGCGATGTTAATGACTAACACCACTGAGGGTTTAGAAATATGAGAATTATAATGTGAAACAAATGTGTGCATATCCAACGACAATTTTTTTCTTCTTTTCATCCACCACTTCACATTCAATTGCACTCGTATTTACACATTTTATTTAATTCTCTGCTCAACTTATCATTATTTCATTTCTGACGCTGCGTTTAACGATAACCGGAACGGTACAAGGTTTACATTCCCTATCAAACAAATATTTATAACTTGTATACAAAGATGAAAGGAAGCGACGAGTTTGCGTCCATTCGACAGCCATACTTTGGTTAGTCTGTAGAATGTGTGTCCATATATATATATATATGTATGTATATATGCATGGTTATATGGAGATAGAGATGTGTGTGACGATGAGGTAGTCATATAACGGTTGAGATAAAGGAAGTCTCGTGTGTGCAATTTTATCGGGGTGATGTGGTGTCTCTCCTTTCTCGATTGCCCTCTGCGAACCTCTTTCACTCATGGAATCACTCGACAATTGAGTAAACCAAAATATATGACTAATCGAACGATTGATCATTTCATTTTTTCAAACGATCGGCAATTTGGAACTCTAACAAAGCCATATGCATTGAGGGGGTTTTATTTATGAGTGCGAGAGAAAAAAAATGCATGACAGATTCGTTTCATTCTTTTATCATCAGTGCTAGATCACGCGAAATTTCAAGCTTTGGATTCACCCGCTGTGTTATGTGTAGCACTTATTCTAATTGAATCTTCTATTTGTTCCGGTTCTTTTCTATCTCTATGTACTATATATTATGTGGAGAACTGAAGAAGATATTACGAAAATTCAAGATGGACTTTCCGTCACAGGATTCTTCACATTATTTACTTGAAATCATTTCAATGTCTCCCTTGCTATTACACAAAAATGTTATTCACTTTCTCAGCATGTAATCATTTTACACCAGAGCAACATATTGTTAGATTGAGTAACATATTAAAACTTTTCTCATAAAATTTATTATTGCGATAAATTTTGGATCTTGACTCTTCATTCTTTCAAGCCAACTCACATTGTCATACATTCATGCATACAATATACTTGACAATGCATATACTATACCTACTCGAGACGAAACTGTTAGCGCAAAAAAATAATATATAATTATAACACCAAGCACTCGCAGTTTTTGCTTCATATTCCGGACGGAATTTGCTCTTCCCTTTTCATTTTATTCCATTCTATTTTTGTGACGATCGAAACTCAACGCACGTTCGCAATATACTAGACATCCCTCTGTTCTCGCTGAAAATTAGATAATTTAAGTAGGCGGGGGAAAGGGCGAGACAGATAGATATAGAGGGCGAAAAATAATATATAGAACGAAGGCACAACAGCACGCCCGGTGTTGAGATTTGCTGACCGAATGGCTCACGTGATACTGCCATACATGGCTGATATGTGTATACATTTATGAACACAGAGATACTTTATTCTTATGTTTATTCTTTTGCTTTATTCTTCACGTATTGATTATCATATGCTTGATGATGTTGAAGGTCTTCGCTACGACAAAATAGGCGTACCAACGTTTACCGCACTCAATCTCAAGAAGAACCGTCTCTATAGGTCTTGTCCCAGCACAAACTGCTCGGGTTCAGGTTTTTATACAAACAAAAAATAATAATCCCTATCACACTAATGCGAAATCGGTGTAGTCGAACGCATCGTTATCTACACATATATCTATCTACATTGATGAAAGAAATAATGAAATTCGATAAAAGAATTAGTGTGAATAAAATTACCATGCTCTCAGCTATATTCATGTGGATATAAAAATTCGGAGAATTTATTTTGCATTATAAGCTAGCTGCCATATAGCAACAGCAATGAAGAGACTATGTATCAGGTATAACAGAGAATAATATAATAATAAACTGGAAATGAACAATTGCTCTCGTGTACAACACAAACATATTTATCATTCTTCATGAAAAATACGTTTATGTATATACAATTGGAATATCTTTTTATTCAATTGTGAACAATGTGCATATATTCCATACTCCGCTACTTGCATATATTCGTAAGGGACAATACGAAAATACTATTGAAACATTTTTAATGAAGACCATCGAAAAGAATGTGAAAAAAAACCATGATAAAAATATATAACGACACAAAATAAACTTCACTGAGTTGTGACATAATTTTATCTACATTCATCTATGCGATATTTTATTTTCCAGTCAGAAATGCTTGGTGGAGAAAAAAATTGCTATAACTTCACGCAATTATATGATATTTTTTACTTCCTCAACTTGTATCTCCTTCATCGTGTACACGTTCATATTTTTATATTTGTCGCGATGATATACCAAGCAAATCAACGATATGCCAGTAGACATGAGCGCAAATATAGTATTATGAGGTGGATGGTGCAATTTTCCCTTTTTTTTTTATTTCCTGCTTTTATACACGTATTCAGAAGAACTTATGATGCAGTGGTTGGAGATACTTCCGTTTAGTGCCGAGACCCTGTATATATAGTGACTTCAAATCTGACTACCAAGGGACACGATTTTAATTATTTGGCATGTAGGGGGCGTCATGTGCTATACACAACACATTTGTACACTCATATATTCACACGTGTATACATTTGTGTATGTATTTATGTATATATTCGTGTGTGTATGTGTGTATGCACAGTGATATGGAGGCTCCTCATCCACCTCGTCATTCTCCTCCCTCACTTGCTCTTTCCTCTTTACTATCTTCATTCTTGTCTCTCACTTCAGCTTTCACGTTCAACAACTTCCTTTCCATTGTCAGTGTTACAAAACGCGCACGCGTATAAGCCCAAACGTGAAGAAGCGAGAGAAACCAATGTAGAAAGCGTAAGAGAGACTGTAGATATACAGACACAACATGTCGCGATCGCGAAGGGCGCATACGACTGAAAGATGTTATTTTTTTATTTGGACAAAGCCCACAGGTACATAGTCTCGGCTTTTATTATTGCCTAGAGCGAAATGGAAAAATTAAAAAAAAAGAAAATATATGTACATGGAGGAGAAAAATAAAAAATATAGTAATGATGATAAAAAATAATTATGGAACAATATAGATATGATGGTGTGTATGCAGGGAGCAACAATTGAAATATTATACTCACATTGTACATCAAGTTTAGCTGGTGAACTTTCAATTGTGTATCCACTTGCTTCATGATAGGCAACACACACGAAATTTCCACTGTCCAATATTCTATTGACGCGTGTAATGTAAAGATCGCCACCAACTTGATGACGTCGCGGACTTGGTGAGAGAATTCGTGCTTCATGTTTCCACGAGTATCTTATGCCAGTGTTTGGTTGTGTTTCACATCGTAATCGAACTGGTGAGCCTTCCACAACTGAATGATCTGCGGGGCTTACGGTGAAAAACAAATCGCCCCCTTGGCCATGAGTAAGTCCAACTGAAACATCAAATGGAATATTGAAAAAGAATCAGATGGATAGTTCATTAATGAATCTTTTTTGTATATTTTTCATTTATTATTCCGAATGATTCATCAAAAATCAATATCCATAATGCATAATAATAATAATGAAATGACATCTCAACATAATGAGATTTCTATTTCTCACCGACTATTGAACAATGTTATACATTTTTTCGAATTTTTATGCCTCGTGAAAAGTATGCGATATATTTCCCGAGAGATATGACGAATGACTCATATTCATCCTTTATGAATAATACAGGGAACGGAAAAATAGCAAAATAAACTATACAGCTGCTGTTGCAAAAATAATTAATGCACATGCATGCATTTATTTCTTGAAATTTATGCAAGTCCTATTCCACGGTATTTTCCACGCGGATGAGTTCCCACTGAATCGCATGGATGTATTCGCATGGGTATAACAAATGTGTTCATATCAATAACTCCTGTGTCCTCCGCTCGAGTTTTATTCCATTTGTATTGATAAACTACCGTTCTACGTATTGCCGCATATGTGTGAGAGTTTCCTACCTCAAGAGTTGGTTATACATGGTACAAAAAAAATACTCTTGCTCCACTAATATGAAATATAAATAAAAAAATGGAAAATCAATCACATACTTATCATCACATTATTTATGCAATCGACGTTTGTTTCAATTTCTTTCATGTTCAACTTCAACAGATAAAAATAGTTTCCGAGTTGAAACATCATCACAAAGGTAGATAAAGTGTGTTCACTTTTGCTGCATTTGTTCCAACCCGAAATTCGGAGAGTACACTCACACAAAATTTTCAACTGTATTGTTGACATACACAACACCGAAATTATCTGAATTCACTAAATGCCCCCATACTCCTATTGTGTCTATATGAATTATATGAGGGGTATCAGCGGTTCCAGTTTGCACCCCTTGATATTATTATTCTTGTTTTGTTCAGTCCCGCAATCGTTTTTTATTTCTCTCATTCTATCGTTCTAACAATTTATAACCGTAACGGACCGTTGCAAAAATTCACCAGCAATCGCATGATCCAATCCGTCGTTTCAAATCAACCATGAGAGCAGAAAAAAAGAATGGTAGAGAATGAGAAATATACAGAAAGAAATAAAAAGAAAGTATACTTAAAAAAAAATTGTTGTCGAATAAAAATAGTTAAAAGCGGGCATACAGAAAACGACTTCTTCTTTGTCCATTGTTTTTACGACAGGGACAGAATAACGAGATGGAAGCATACGACGTTTGCAACGATCGAATTCGCGACTTTTTCTCTCTTGGTTCTCTGGATTAAAAGTCTTGAGTTGCTTTTAAGCAGCAACAAGAAAAGAGGGTTCGTCGCGCCATCCCGCCATGCCAATATACAGAGGAGAACGAAACTGAAAATTCGATGTGAGGATTCTCTTTCGTTCGTTTTCGATCTCCCTACGTTTCGTCCTCTTCAAATGTGATCTCGAGCACCGTCGTATTCTAACTCTCTTTACAAACTGTGGCTCAGTGGCTGGTAAACGTTGTAGGCCACAGTCCGCACACAAAACACTGGGCCATAAATCCATCAGACCACGCGGCCTCAACTCCCCTCAATCTTTCTTTTATTTGTCCACATGAGCGCGTTATAATATATTCCAATGCTCCTACTCTGCCCAGTCCTTTACGGTCTACCCGCCTAATTCTAAAACATCCAGGTATATATTGTACACGGCGCTTCGAATTCCTTCTCGGTATGTTCTGAGATTTTTATTCTGAATTATATTTAATTATGTTGCCCAAATTCGAAATTATATGCATCACTACACACTCCCTCAAGACGGTCAATTTGACCATCAACTGTTTCGTAATGAAATTACTCGAATTTTCATTAGGGTGTAGATTTCCTTATTATAATAGATTTTTTTGAACATTGAAAAGAACATTTGATCACTTTATTCATAACAATTACTTCATCAATATTCATGACGTTTGAATCACACTACTATTCTTTCGCAATTCCTTCACCGAGAAATTTCATTTTATTTCTAATTTATAATTTCATTTGCTGAGAGCTTCATGTCGAAACGAGTGATGATGACAAATTTATTGGCGGAATTGATGAATATATCGTAGAAAATTGATCGGTGAAATGAGGTAGTATGAGGGAGTGAGTTTGAATTTAATTGCATAACTCTGATAATTTTGCTGGAGGTAAATTCGCTAGGATAATTGAAATACTTCGGTGTCACCAATCGCACCATAGACTTCTCATTAAATTCTCATTAACATCATCCGATTATTTGGACATTCATGTACATAATCCAATGTTTATATTGTAAGAAAAATAACATAATTTCATTAGGGACCTATTGTTTTTTTTTTAAATACAATTTACTCGACTAACTAACCATCTTACATTAAAAACGAATCAGCGCTAGATTTATACTTTTATTCATTTTTTATGCTACATCTATTAACAACGAAGTAGCCAACTCCCACTGCTTTTCTCACTTTACATTTGCCATTTTCAACAAATCAAACTGAAAGCATACGTAGTAATTAGAAGGCAACACGAAAAATGTTTTTGCTTCCAATCCTCACGTCTTGTTGCACTTTTGTTTTTTTTTTTTCCGCCATCATTTTTGTTTCTTTCAAAAGATGTGTGTGCATAGTTCGTCGTTTTTCAAGAGAAGCGACCGCTAGGGAGGAAAGTTAGGTGGGCAAATATATACACCCACATATAACACACATGAGCACGGGCGAGGAGAAAACAGGCGTGAACGTCATAAAAACGGTCTCTCACCAGCTGGCGGCACAAAATGTTTGGATCAAACTTGGAAAAATGAGGGATATAGCAATCTTGGTAGTAGATCGTAAAAGTGGCACTGTTTATACTTGGGTGAGATTCTACTACTACCGAGTTACAACAGCACAAATATATACCCACATACATCTTTCATACATTATTTTTATTCTTTTGTTTCGCGTTATTTATATTTTTTTTCCTCAACTCAACTCATGCGAGATAGAGAATGCATCGACGCGTACCATTTACACGGTGTTAGAATCTCTGCGTAATTCATATATTGACAATCTCAAAGCGGAAGTCCCCATCGTTTTCGTAAAATTAGGAAACCGAGAAGTTAATGCAGGAAGGAAAAAATGAAAAAGATAAGACGCAGACTAAGTGTATATCCAGATGCTGGTGTCATGTTAGAAACTCTCCGAAAGAGAAAAAAGAGAATGGAACATTCAAATTAAAAACCATGCATATGCAAGTTAGTAATCAAGGTAGAGATCTCTCATTTCCACGAGACGAATAAGTAATAAGAAAAATGTGGGCAAAAAATAATTAAGTAAATCCCGATGTGGTCCAGTGGACTCTGAATACCAACGGGAAAGAAGAGGGTATATGGGCGTGGCGAAAGTTATTTCGGGGAAATGCAAGGGAAGAAAAAAAAAAGAAAAATTGATACATATTATATACATGTATACGTACTCTCAAAATATATGTATTTGTATACATGTGTACATTTTTCTCCGAAGAAAAATATGATGGACCGGAATAGCTGCATCCTGAAGATAAAACACGTTATCTCTGATACTTTTGTATTTACAACTCGTCTCTAGCTTTTTTCTTCATTTTCATATTTATGTACACATGTCTATACAAATGTATATATGATATCCTCTCTTCCTATCATATCATAGTGATCATAAAAAGTTGAATCCAACGAGTTATTATTGAATTCTCATCGAGTATTCTTGAAAGCTCAACGTCCAATTCCTACGGCTACACTCAACACCGCTCAGGGATAGAGGATAGTGAAGAGATGATGAGGTCGCAAAGAGGGATACAAAAAAATGCTTTCATACGAAAAATGAAGTTTCCCAATGCATTTCTACAACAACGTCCACCTAGAAAAAAATGTCAACATCAGAGTTGAACCATCAAGTGAAGATTATTCTACTGACCGAAAGAAATTCATGCCACACTACTGAAACGTCAAATTTAAATGGCCAAATTTCTTACGCCACGTCTGCAAGACCTACAAACGAATGATGAGAATGGAAATAAAAATGATAATGTCATCGTTGTCACATTACAACTGAGTTTATTCGGGGCCGAAAGGCGAAATAACGCCGTACAACGAAAGATGAAAAATATCTGTGGCTGCATATAGTACGCCCAGAAGCCTTGATGGTGCTTACATTGGTGAATAAAGAAAGGAAAAAGGAGAAGAGCAAAAAAAAATACGAAGTATAGACGAATAAGAAGAAAAGGGTTATTAAGAAGGATGAGATGGTAAGAGAGAAATAAAGAGTCGAGGAGGAGAAAAAAAAACGGCCAACAATATTATAACCATAACCATGGTATATTTAGTCGTAGCAGTAATAGTATGGTCCTTTTCAAGCTTTACTGTCGTTTTTATCCACATTTCAAGGCATGTAATTAGGAGCACCCGAGCCCCTAAGATGAATGACGCAGAAAGTATTATATAGTCGGTATATATGGGTATCCTCAAGTGCCTCATATATATTTATTTCGGTCAAAATTGTTTGAGTTTGATGCCGTGTCGATAGTTACGTCTATACATTCGTTAAAAGTAGTTGTAAATCTATACCGTACATATCCTCAATGGTATTTATTGTTCATTGTGTGATGAAAAACTAAATTATTGAATAGAAATTTTCGTCGCGTTACAATTGATGTTCATTCATGCTCAGAGAATAATTTATTCATAAACCTGATATGTGCAAAACAAATTAAATATTTAGATTCAACAGTGTGGAATAATTTCGGCGTGGATTATTCGATACTTCGATAGACGTGAACATGACTCTTCGGGGAAGATTTGATATAAAAAAGTTGATTAAACCAAAAGAGAAATTGGATTGAAATATTTCATGACGTCTTGCAACATCTAATAGATGTGTGGATTTCAATAGTCTATTGATAACATCAGAGTCGACAATTTTGGAATCAAAAATACAACTTCACACTAAGAGATCATTTACTGTTGAAGATCTTCTACTATATTTGTGACAGTGGCAACAGTTCCATCGGTATTTAATGATTATTTTCTGATTTTATCATTCTGAGAACATATCAATTTCAAGAGATCACTATTGTGAATCATGGGCGAAGATCTATTCTATGTCATAATCGTCTCAACTAGGCGAAAAGATACTGACAATCGTGTACTTTAATTCTGCAGTTTTTATTGTTTTTATATTTTTCTTGAAAATAAATAGGATATGTGCACTTATATCGATGCGAAGTCCCAAACCGGTTTTCAATAGAGGAAATAAGCTTGTCACATGAATGAGTGTGTGTATGAATGTGTGTACGTATGCATGTATGTATATACACTGATCTGCAGAGCGTATAGGGTAGGTACAGAAAAAAAAGTAAAATACATCTGTGTGTCTACGTTCATTATTTCTCAACAACTCCACTAAAGTCGATAGCATAAAATGTTAAAAGATACACTGGTTCGACGCTTCTTCGTCTTCTTTAATTTTTTCCTCCAACATTATTGTGTTGTTGTTTTTTTTTTCTCGTTAAGAAAATTGCTGATAAAACTCTAAATACATATAACTTTTATTGCTATTTCTAATTTCTATCTCTGGCAATTTTACAAAACCGGTTCGTCACGTCGTCCAGGTGAACCATAAAGAGAACCGAAAAACTCGATATTATATGGCGCACACACAATCTCGGATCCCAGGACGTCTGTTTATTTTGTTTTTTTCGTTTAAAAGGACCGCGCCCCACCACTATTATCATCACCATCTTTTATTTTTTTTTTCTTTCTTTCCATTTTATCTTTATTTCATTTCTGACCCTCGGTCTCTCACACTCGCCGCCGTTGTATGTCGTTCGGAATTTCCGCGTGCCCTTGCTATATATGCGTGTGGAAAAGAGTTGAGAGTATATAAGTAATAGAGTTCATTGCCTTGACTCCTCGCGCTCGCGACGGCGGCGCGTCTCTCTTTCTTTGTATTAAGAATATTTTCCATGTTTTTTTCATCTCTTTTATTTTTCGCCAATTTCTCTTTCTTCATTTCATTTTTCTTCACTTTTCTTCATTTTTCTCTCCTCTATTCGCTTTGATGTGCAAATAAAAGCGAGAAACATTATCGCAACTCGTTCTCTTTCTCACTGCAGCCCAGACACGTTAAAATATACATATACAATAAACGTGCTAATCCAACATAAACTCTATGCCCCCTATTTCTGTCCAATCCATTCATTCTCTAAACCCCCACACACTCTGCACCCTTTGCAAGCACCGCTGACGAAATAAAACAAAAATGAACTTGAAATTAAAATAAAAAGTTTTATATTTACATACAGATTGTGACCTCGCCGATATCAAAAGAATTATTGTGACAATTCATAGCGTAAAAGAAAAAATACATAATAAGATTAACAATTCATCTATTTTGAATATATAATATCAGCAATTCAATCCAAATAAGTAAGTAAAAAAATGGAACCCATATCAGACTGGCTGAAAAATATATTCCATCTACGTCAATAGTGAGTGCGGTTCAACTGAGTCGCTAATTAACAGTACAATTATCCTTCCGTATATCGGATCGCACGAGTGATGTATATATATTTATATATATATATGTACTGAGGGCTGAAAAAAGTATATGCCCAGCGAGTGCGATAACGCGAAAGGGAAAAAGAAGGGAGAAAAAAGTGTATTACTCCGGTGTTAATTGGAGAGTCAGAGGGGGTGGATGGGTGACATGAGGATGAAGCAATAAGCGCGAGATATTATATAAAAAATATGCGTGAATGAATATGCATTGTATATTCTTACATATGCGCTATATGCTTCTATATAAATATGAATATGAATATATATATTTATATGTTAGAATGAGGGGTTGAGAGAGAAAGAAAATGAAAATGCGGGCCGAGCCGGGTATTTGAAGGTAATCACAGCCACCAATGGTTATGATTCATCCCTCGTTGAGCATATACCTACCACATACCGGGAACAAAAACCCTGGAGCATTAGTCCAAAGGAAATCATAGGCTTAATCAATACTTTATTTTTTTTTGTCCCTTTTCTCTCTTCACGTTTTGCCATCACTAAAAATTCCATCATGGTAATTTGGTTGAAATCGTGGAATATATATAATCTTACTGATAAAATAATAATGATAGCCCGAGAATTTTAATTTTTTATTCTCAAATATTTCAATTCATACCCAAGCAGAGGAAGGCCAGACTTCTCGCCAGGGAGTTCATTATGCGACTCCCTCTCGATGGCAAATTGAGATTCAATGAAAAAATTTGAATCAGAAATCGATATTGTTGGGCACAGTGGCTGTTTATTCTCTAGATATATAAATTATTTATTGTGATTTCCTTATTTATGATTTCTTTTTATTATAAAAATAGAATCGTCACATTACGATTTCTATTCGTTTTATTTGTTTATTAATTATATTTTTATGGTTTTCGCGATTAAATTATGGAAATGAAATATTGACATGAAATGTGAAACGAGTATTTATAAATCGACAACTTTATCACTGACACCAACATAAGACTGAACCGAACGAAGGGACGCACAATACTGACATCTGACAAGCCGGCCGACTGTGGCCGACCCGACCCACGCCGTGTAACGATGCGCTGTTCCGAAACCCCGCAACTCTCCACTACCTCGTTGCTAACGGGAGGGTAGTCGATTCGTTGGATTTCGCCGCGAGATGGTAGAACTAGTCAATAAAATAAGACGAGAAATAAATGAAATACAAAAACAAGGAAGAAGATGAGAGAAAACAAATCAATTTTCGATGTTAACTTAGTGAACGGTCTTATCGACTGCTGAAAAATATTTGGGAGATACATGATATGATGCTACTGCATCATATTATGAAATTTGTTTTGGATACTTTTTTTTTTCTAATTGGCATCGTATTTTTCGTTACAGCTATAGTTCTTGTCATTTGAATATCAAATTCAGCCACTTTGCGAATTGCATGACGGAAATTTTGATAAAAGATGCTAGGAAGAAGTTATTGTTGAATTTCATTGATGAGCAGGTGTCAGAAATATATATGCATCGTAGAATTAAAATTTTATGAATTATAGTTCAGAGAATGCAGTAAAGGAGGAAATGGAGAAAAATATTCGCCCTACATGTTATACTTATGTAATATATTATTTCATACAGTTTTTTCTCTTAATGACATGTTCCCTTTGTCGTTGTTTTTAATTCGTATGATGATTATCGCAATCAGTGAGACTTTAATTTGATAACAATGGGAACAGTCATGTACTTACATTTTTATTACAATAATTATTATTATTATATATATATGTTTTTTCATTTTTTTATGTATATTCAAATAATTATTTTTACATATATCTTTTTATATAACGTTTTTTTTTTTTTCAATTTACATACATGCTTGCCTCATTCTTATTTATTTTTATGATCTCTTCATTGAAGCAGTGTCAGGAAGTCGCTGAGGATAAAATTCTTCAGTTGAATATTCATGTTGAGTACTAAAAGTCTCATTATAGTCTTCATACACTCAAAGACTTCTGAGTGAAGAAAAAAGTAATGAAAACCTCCATCGAATTTCTAGAGTTTGTGTCCATGAAAAAAATTAAGAGGAAACGAGTTTCACATTTTCAAAATAGTTATCCAACATTTCCCGACAGTATCATCATTGTATATGTGTATAACAATGTCAACAAAATAAATGCGTAACAAAAACGTAAAAATAAAATTGGCATCACTCTGTGTTTTTTTTTACATATGATGCGCGACACTATGCGAAATTTTTAGCGTGATGTTTCATGTAGAAATCGAATCTATGAATACGATATCTCGTATCTTATACTCTTTTTATCTATATTTTTCTTTTTATGTACACTAAATACATATACATATCTAAATATATATATATTTCTTCCTGTTCCGTTTCATGGAATATGAATATATATATATATCCATATATATATTCTATGCAGTTTCTCTCGAGTTGAATTCTGATATCTATATATTTTGAATTTTGTCTATTTCATTGTTTCTTCACTCATTTTTACTAATTTCCATCAACATTATCTCAAGTATTCACGCTTTGTGTGATTGATCGATTCCTTCTTCACGCATGTAATAGATAATCAGATACAAAATTTACAAAAGTTATCGGATTCTATTTCGTGATAGTGAATTAATCTTCTTGTCTTTTTTTCCACACTTTCTTATTTCATTCTGATATAAGCTCCAAAATATTTAGGGGTTAAAACTATCAAACTATTTTTGTTTATTACTCGCATGTCAGGATATGTTTTAGAGTCAAACGAATAAGTATCATTTTCATAATCAATTCTAGAATGAAACAACTGTCTTTGCTTATTTCAGATTTTGGTCATATTGACCTTGTGCGAATTTTTCGCTGTCTTTCCAACAATGATTTGTTCTCTGGACCAATCTTCCTCCCGTGTACTCATATCCAATTGCCTAATCAAAATATATACGTGCGCATAATCGAATTGAAATTGTTGGTTTCCATGTTATTTACGTACAAAACAAAAAATGAAAAAGTCCATATGGTATTTTTAAAGTATATACGTCTTTACAGCTGATGATATTATAGACTATAACTCTTGTTCGTTGTCGTGTTGTCATTCTCAATGATATGTATCATCCTCGACAGTTAATTTGCGCGTGCGCGCATTTATCTGTACTTGATGCGTGATAGACTCAAAAGTCTCTTGGGAAATACCCTTCCGGTCTATATTCTGCTAGTCAACGATATGGTATACAAATTTTGGGCCGTGTATGCAAAGATGCGATAAACTTCAACGCCGTTCAGACTGTTCTTTGGACATCCGCTTATTTTCTAATTTTTATATTTTCCATTCGAATTTATTTATCGTTGAAGCCAATACCACAAATGTTTTTGATAAATTTCCTGGCTCCCACGTATGCCAGATTGTCGTCTATATTCTGTGTTTCCTATATCTTCAAGTAATATACAATATATATTTTAAATATTCCGCGTATAACATTGCACCTTAGGCATTTTTCATAATTTTGTTTTTGCCATTGTATTTTATGTATCGAGTCCTCTATCAATCTCAATGACTAGCTGCGGCCTTCTGGAATACAGTTGATATGTACGACAATCTCCTATTTGTTTATTCATTCATTCATTTATATTTCTTCTATTTATTCATTTAAGTTCGAATAAATAACACGCAACTCATGTGAATATATTTCACATTTTTGTGTGTATTCTTATTCATAGATTCACTTTCGTTCGCCCCATCCGGCGCTGTTGTAGAACCACGAGGAAGCATTTTCATCTCTCGTTTTACTCCACGTATTGTCCAAACTGCCTGAGCCTGTTTCCTAATTCGAATGAAAATAAAAGAATAAAAAAGCAGAATTAATTGATTGAAGATCATAAGAAAAAGTTGAATTCAACATTCATGAAATATGAAGATAATTTTAGTAAATGATGGTTTAACTAACCACTACATTTAATTGATGCGGCGCAGGCGAAAGATAATCCATATTTGAATAGTAAGATGAGTAGTTCTGATAGCACTGCTGTTGAGACGCTGTTGTGGTCCATGCGAGCCTTTGATGATCTCCTGGGAATGTACCATTGCTTTCCGTGATTGCTGGACTCCAGATACTACTACTACTACCACCACTACTATATATCGTACCACCCAACTGAAAAAAAAACATATCCAATCTCATAATCATCTAACTTTTTTGTGCACATTCATTTACTTTCACTAAAAATTTTTTTCATCCATTTATTTATTTATTTTTTAATCTTGTGTTTTTTTTCATCTCTCGTATTAAATTACTCAACGATGAGGTCTATTGTTCATTTCCATGTACATGAAAGATGAATTGTCGTGGGGTTGTTTGTGCGGCTGCTGAGCGTGAATATACGAGTGACATTCGAGACGTATTATATAGGCAGTATGTAATGGTCGTTGTATGTCATCCTTGAGGGGAAGAAAATGTGGCAATAATTAAAATTTTTACTTTACGGACATTATGATGGCAATTGTAATTGAAGTACTGAAACTACTCAAGCAAATTAATTTTTCCACTTTCTTATCAATGATTCTATGTTCTTCTCAAATTTCACACGACAAATAGGAATTGAGATTAATACAGATGTCGTTCTTACCGACTATAGATTCAAACGGGAACAAAGAACTTGTTGATAACTACTACATGCGGGTAATGTAGCCATTAATGATGGAGATGGTTGGAAATGGATATTCTTTTTATGTCGTTTGGTTCATACATGATGAATCGATAACTTACACTTGGTGGGGTGGTACTGGCAGCGAATAGCAAGCCAGTGGCGCTACCCGCGGGTTTGTATTGTGGTGAGTCTCTGAGTAACGCGGGTGAACTTGCCGCTGATCCGCCGGTTCCTCCACTTCTATTAAAAATCAAAAACGACTCGTAGTTTATACAAATTACTCCACGTCATTCAATTCTACTCTTTTTTCCAATGCTGTTTTTTCCAAACTTACAATGGCGTTGTCGGAGGCACTGTAGTTGCGGGTGCTGTTGCTATTGACGGGCTTTTACCTGCCGGTGGATTGCTCACCGGATTCCCCGATGGTTTCTTTGTTTTCGGTGTTTTTTCTTGCTGTTGTTGCTGCTGCTGCTTTTGCTGTTGTCGACATTTCGCACGACGATTCTTGAACCAAACCTATGGTTAAAACAAAACAATTAGATGAACATCGAACATGAATCCATTCAAGAATTATTATTAGTTCGTTTATCCATTTCTCTTGTCCAATCGTTTATATTTTACATGCATTCATTGAATCATCTATTGTGTTATACGACGCGAATATTATAGCGTAATGGCAAATTAGTTCTGCAGAATTGTCAGGGATTTATCGTGTTTGCGAATGAACATGTTTGTATGCATGTACTGTTGATGAACACACATAATGCAGTTGGTCAATCAGCGCTTCTGAAATATAACGCTGATGATTTTGCTCCATGGGGATTTAGAATATGTATATGTATACACCCGTCTGCGTGTCCATATGTTATCTACTTATGTATAAATATATGTTCGAAAATTGAATCCATAGTCAAATTGTATGTGAATTATAAATTTCACACGGGCAATACATATCCAAACATTTATATAATTGATTTATTGATATCATAATTGTCTATGAATTATTTTTGTCATTTTTACAACAGTCTGTGATTTTTATAGTAGCATGCGGAAGAATATTGATCACATAATTTTTATATATTTTATGCTCATCTTGCCCTTGATTGGGGATAAAATTCATTTGCTGAAAATGATCCATTTTCTTGTCTTTTCTTCTGTCCGTGACAGTAGTGAGTCAATAATTTCGCATTTGGCGATTCGTAACTACGCAGTCTTCAATTGTGATCTAGATATAAAGACATTGTTCGACAATATGAAGCCTCAAGCCATTAAAATACTCAGTATATGTTGATTTTCTTATATTAGAAATTTAATGAGATGATATGAATGTATATTTCATATGTGGATACTTTTAAATATTCACCTAGATGACTCGAGTGAATAATATACAGTTGAGAACATAGGTAAAAAGGAGAGCCGCTGTGAAGCCCTGTGCGATCAATGTTGGTCGACGGTATAGATGGCAAGCTTGGGTTTCCCTCTTGGATTTTCTAGGGAATGGCACACGGCCCACACAGCAATGCAGCCCCGAGGAGTTATCTTTGCAATGTTACATGTCTCACCAGACGGATTCTCTAGTTTCACTCGAGGTGATAATATATATGTATATATATATATATATATATATTTCGCTTCAACTCTATCATCTTTTGTGGTATTTCAGAAAATTATTGCCTGCTAATATAGGCAGGTTATTCGCATTTTTGCATACCGAAAATAACCACAGAGAAAAAAATGCATCTAATGAAATTAGGGACGTAAACATCGAAAATAATAGGTCGACAGATCTTGTCGTTCATCTTGATTGATTATTTCAAAAAGAGATACCCGAATCAAATAGTTTCAAACTAAGAATTATATTAACTATTTTTCTCATGAATTCCATTTTCTCTTCAAGGTTTTTCAGACCTTTTTAGTATGAGAACCCTAGATTATGTTCGCAAAAATTGGATAGAAGTCTGAATGAGAGGAAGAAAAATCGTGATGAGAATGAACTGCACGTGTATCAGATAGATAGTAAATTCTTTAAATGAATTTCAATGGATACTGATTATCGTATTATTCAAAATTTTTGATGCCACAGGGAACTAAGACACGTAGGACACTCGTTATATTGAAGCTTCTTTGTATTCAGGTTATGGAAATGTCTTGCCTGTATTCACATCTTAATGCAGATTCATTTTCGTAGGCGCAGAACCTATTTTTTAGAACAATAATTATTCTTCCCATAACATTATTATTCACCCTGATGTCATAAAAACACCAAAACATTTCGTATTGCTCATTCAGATGCGTATATCGGGCATACACGTAAACATCTATAAGGAGTGAGAGTGATTGCCGACGAATAAAAGTCAAACATGTATACTTCGAACGTGCCACAAGACTATAGACGTGTTCACGGTGCTACCGAACCCTCATTCTTTTTCATTCAAGACCAGGTGTCACCCAGCAACCGAGCAATTGCGGAAGACTAAAGATACGATGCCGATCCATTTACCCATGGGACAACATGATGAGGACGGAATATGCGAGGACACGTGTTTGGGGCGTGATGCCCTGATTCACTCTGAGATCGTTAGGCAACGACAAATATGTGTCGTTCATACTGAGATAGAAGTTTGTCAAATGTCATTTTGTATATTGCGTTATGAGGTCGAACTCAGAAGACAAATTCCACGTTGGCGTTCACCCGTCTACTCGAATCGGTTCCAAAATACACTCATGAGGTCTGCCCTCATTTCTTTCGCGGATTTACTTCATTCCATACTCCGGTTTTCATCATAATCAGTTAATGCGTATCTGATAGTTGGGAAATATTGCAAGGTCGAGAGCCCATACCTTTTTCCCCCCTCTTCCATCGAGTGAAATGAAAATAATTGAATTAGAAGAATTAGTCTGGTACGAATGGCGCCAACAAAGTAGGCGAAGAATGAAGTCAAAGAAATGAAGACAAATAGTGTGATGAAAAAATGAGCTTCATATTCGCAACAAAAAATATTATTTCATTCATTTTTCATCACTGCACAAACAATGATAATCCCAACAATATTTTCTGCTGTAATTGTTGTTCAGATTTTCCCACCCGTTCGTAATTGAAATGCACAAGTTTCTATCACGGTTATAAGTGGCATAGAAAAATACACGGCAAGATGATATGTACAATAAAATGTAATCAAATTAACTCGCGGTCAAAGCGAACTTCCGATCGATGTGTTTGTGTCTGTGTGTGTGTATCTGCATGCATAATCACGTGCCGACGCTATATTCCCAATCTTTCACCCCCAAGACCTCAACACTATAGGCTACATATACAATATATACTGAATAAATACCGCCTGATGGTGTCTGCACATGGATGAGCACTGAGAGCTCCACTGCTCCCTTATATATTTGCAATACTATACTCTTGTTACATACGTAATCCGAGACAATGAAAATCTTTCGCTACTTTGCGCACTGAATTTGTATCATGAATAACTACTTCTTTTCCATTTCAATGCTTCTAATCAAATGAGTTTCTGTGTATCAATGAATGAATGAAATCTATATAATTTATGATAATATACTATGAATTCATCAATATTCGTCTGTTATGTCGGATTAAAATGAATTATTTGTAATTTGCATATCTAGACGCGTTATAACATATTGATGGCGTGAATTTCTCCTTTCGTAAATTTGTTTACTGGAATCTTTTTTCTCCGCTATTACTTTCGTTATCATCAATTTGCAAGAATTAATATCAATGAAATTATTGCATTTATGCCGGATATTCCACTTGGAGATAGAACAATTTAGGAAGAAGTTACTGGTTTCAATCTACCCGCTACATATTTCACTTGACAATTAACATTTTCAATATTTTTATTATTACCTGAACTCTTGATTCTGGTAAATTGATTTTCACCGCGACTTCCTCACGCATAAAAATGTCCGGGTAACGTGTCTTTGAAAATAAACCCTCCAACACATCCAATTGTGCTCTACTGAATGTAGTTCTTTCTCGTCTCTGCTTCCTCGGATTACCTATATATAAAATTGAATGGAATATATATCAGGGAATTTATATTCAATTATTCATCTATGTCTTCCGATCGATTTGATCGCTTCATCGCTATTTTTTTTCCAAATTTAATATTAATAGAATAAATAAATGACAATCACTCACAGTAGTATGACTCACCGGCGGTTGTGCAACCGGGATAGCCAATAGTGCCATGTAACGCTTCAATTGGTGGCATCCCCAATGCACCAACGTACGGAGACGATTTGAGAGCACCATAAGGGCCACTTGCTGATGCACCAAAACCTGCAGGTCCAAACAGTTCACTTGCTGAAGTTGTTGATGCTGTAAGACCACCAAGATCAGTTGCTCCGCCACCGCCACCACAACCTGACGTACTACCGAGGCTATTTGGCCACATTGCAACCCACCACGGTAGTAATGCCACCTTGGCCTCCCTAACAGTTTTTTTTCGATGACGCCGTTTTGATTTCGTTCCCTAAAATCATTAATGAATTAATATAGTTAGTTGCAATGAGGAAGCTGAACCTTGGTCATCATCTAGCGAGTTGCACCATTACTCTAAGGATACTGAATTTTTTCTATACCAATTCATTTATTACGGAATGCTCTAGTTAAATTTGTTTTCATGTGTAGGTTCATGACCGCATCATGAAGCAGACAGAGAACAGTCTGTTCATAAATTCAATAAGTGCTGATATGGTATTAATTATTATCAAACAAGGCAAGACGAAACTTTACATCAACATCTGATATCATCCAATAATTATGCGGCGTTAAGTTTCCAATGAAAATCGATATTGAACATTGAATCACATCATCGTCAAACAATATTTGAATGAGACATAGGTTTTGTCAAACCACATACAAGATTAAACAGATATTTTCCAAACAAATATTTTCCATTGCATACGTGTATGCATATATTTTTTCATCATTTAGCCGAGGCCAAAGTGTGTTGGCAGCTGCGTTCACGACTGCTTGCGGATTATCTGAGGATGCAACTCGATTCTTATGTGTAGCTCTAGTTCAACACACACGCACACGCACACACACACACACACACACACACTTAGATGAAAACCTATCTCAAACACCAATACTTTTGTTTCGGATTAATTCCGAAAATGCTGGCAACAATTCGAAACCCAAGACACTTATCTCCCACTTCGTATATGTTTATTTTTCAGCCACTTCGTTCTTCACACGCGTCCCCTTTCTCGTTTTTAAACTCAACTTTTATCCTCTCAGGTTACAGAACCCTTGCACATCACATCATCTTCCACTTCTATCTACGAAAAAAATCGAGAAGCGATAGAACCTCGTGCCAAGTACACAATCGTGTGAGACCCCTTACCCCAGAAATTTCCATTGTGTGACAAATTTTCATAATTGGATAATACGTAAACAAAAAGGAGACTATATTGACACCATAATTACTTTTATTATTTACGGGAAACGTTACAATTTCTTCTCATTTTTTTGCTTCCACTGCTTAGCTATTGCCTTATTGATTCATATCCATGAATAATTTTTTTCTCCACTTCTTTCTATCGCGCCATCATCTTATCAATCTATTTAGTATATGAAGCAACGTAGTTGATATGCAACTCATCTGGCATGCTGTTAAACAGCTGTATGAAACACGTAGTCACATACGTTGTTGTACTGACCAGAGTCACGTCATTGTTCCTATTCAACACATGTTTCGGATTAAATACACATACACACATACGCGACAACGTTTTTAATCTCAGATTTAAATTAATCGTTGGGATACATAATGAACGAACCGTAACAACTGACCGTCATAGGTGACTTCATAATCTTCTGGCATTATATTTGTGTATGCAAATGTACATTGAAGAATAATTGAGCGATGATTCAATTCAATTTATCGGCAGCACATTCAATTTCCTTCTCTTTGTATTATAGGCCAAATTCGCCACTATCCATTCGCAAATTACGTAATATTATCCATACACTATTGCACAAAAATTATATAACAATCAACTCATATTTGGAAATTTCACCATCACATGTTTTATATTTGCTGGTCTACAAATCAAAGAAATTGATCACCATCTTTGCCCTTCTCTTCTTCATATTAATAAAGCATTGTTTTCAACCCTCTATACACTTCATAACTTGGTGATATTGAAAAACTTATAGAAAAAGCGCTCGTCGCGCTTCGCTTCATGCAAAAGTACCACACATATACGTATCAAATTTTGTTTTATATATGTTCGTATGTGTACACATCACTTAAGTCGCACTTGGATGACTTTATACTCTGACGAAAGTACACTCGATTGGCCGCAACGAGAGGGCACTCAGGGCTTTGCCACGACGAGACCCTTTCAAGAAAAGAAAAAAAAAAAAAAAAAGAGAGAAAAGAAGAAAAAAATAAAAAAAGGCTCCCGTGTGTGATTCCCTCTTTGAAAGTATATAGAACGTAATCGAGATTCAAGACTACATGTATTATGTATATGTATATGTTTTGTTTGCATATAGAGTCCAAATTGCAAACACTATGTGTTACCAATAGATGGATATATGCCACCATCCCTAATGACTGCTAAATCCCTATTATTGCTCGTACATTTCGGTTCGAGATAGTGAGAGGGAGGTTGAAGCCCTCGGGGGTGGATATATGAATGTATATACATATTGAAGGCGTTGGTACATCCAGACATTGGGGTGACTAGTCCAACCGAATGAATTCGATTTGTCGAGTCGATGACTTCTTCGATAACATTACGGATATATATGTGTATCATATATAAATATGCGGAGAGAAGCTTTATTGAGGAAGATTTGAAATTACTTTGAAAGTATAGACTCAAATCGGCGGAAAATTGATTTACATTCTTTTTTCCATTGGGACTTTTTTTCAAGATTCTGTAGGATTCGAATTTTTGTTTATAGGATTGGTTATGTAGAAGAGAAATTCTGTCGAGCAATGCACGAGCTATGTATTGTGCATGCAGAGATTACAGATGTTGTAATAATTATGAGAATTTATGGGGATTAAGTGCTGGAGTATTATGACATCGTAACTCTAGCCATGTACATAGTAGCACCAAATTGTAATTGAATGGGAAACATGATCGCAAATAAAAGCGACTTTTTATCAGATATAATTTCCGCTAAAATTTTGACGCAAGAAAATCTTTGTATTTTCCTAATATCCAAAACATTGACGGAATATTTCAGTATTTGGCAGTTCATACCAAGCTTCGTACAATAGGAAATAATCTAACGTGATTGTCATGTTGTTGTTATTAAATTTCGAAATTAACGACAACTGCGTGCGTGCAAATTGTACAATACTCATGAACTTATGGAAAACAAAATACATTATCTCCTTTCTTATGCGATTTTACCAAAGTAAATGGAAATACCAGTTAATTTATATACGTATACCTATAAATTTGTTGATATACCAGTCTAAGAGGATTGTCGTTAAGTTCTCTATAACTGTGTAGAGTGTATATCAATTGTCTGTAGACTATATATATATATACCAGGAATGACCCGGAGTGAATCGACCTATACAGTAATACAAGAATTGATTGCCGTGTGTGCGTAGGCGCATTGTTTTCAAAAGTGTTTGCACACAAGAGTATTGTTCGTCGATGGCCCTTGTGTGGCTGCGCCACGATGGCCCTGTGCATTGGATCATATACTACACATAAAACCAGATCTCCAAGCACATACACTTATACAAACACATATATGAACATCTAGTATGTTCCAGCATGAAAAGCGCATGAAATGTTTATAGAAATTGACCATAGAATCGATTGTAACATTGAATATTTGTCTACTCTTTATCATTAGAAAATGTCGATACCCTCTGCAATCTCTCTCATCTTTACATCATCACCTATAATATATCCTAACAGTGATTACCATATACGAGGTCACATTACACACTCATCAGCGCTTCCACAATACAAAAACTTCCTGATACACCATTATTCACTCTACATACCATTCTGTCACATTGAAGTCACACAGCATTTTATAACTACAATGGCTTTCTATTACTTTACTCAGAGCCGCATATAATTTCCAGATTCCAAAATTTTCGAATAATAAGAAAATAAAAGTTCATTCGTACATAAACCCTACCATACAAATCGTGCAAAGGTACCAATATATATCCACGATGCGATCCCTTCATCATTCAATGCAACTTAACCTGTGTCCCGTTGTTGTGAGCTCATTGAGCGTAAAACTTAATTCTCGTGGAAATTTCGTGAAGCATCGCGCAGTTATTTCTATATCTTTGCTTGTGGGGTAGTTAGTTCTTTATATACCTACATATATACACACAATACTGTACGTACTGTACGCCAACATAGATACACACATTTTATTTTTTTATTTCCCCCTCCTTCTTCTTTCGTTCTTCCACTTATTTCTCTCTCGGTCGACATTTTTTTTTCTTCATTCTATGCGCCTCGTTGATGTGCTTGCGATGATAGTGACCTATAGCTTCTACAACTTCTTTTCTTCGCCCTTTATTTTTTATCCCTCTAACAGTGTTCACGTACCCGTGGATATATATATATATATATATACATGTATATAAGTATATTCATTCGCAAACCAATTCTCTGGAGGTTTTGTCTGTTGTTAAGAGCACAGAGTGGAAAAAAAGTGATGTTGAAAAAGGTATAGATACAGTTGCTGTTGAACAGTTTGGGTGGGCACGTCAGGCGTTTCTGCCTGACTATCTCGCCCCCCTCATCATATATAGATATATAAATACATTTAGACGCATTCACACGTGATAAGATCGTTCGAGCGGGAGTCGACCGCCCCTGTCGTTAGGAAATGACGATGATGACGACGACCTTAATTCCATGGGTATTATCGTTGAGGAGAACACTCCTCTTCGAGTCTTCTTTTTTCATTTCCTCCATTTCTATTCCTTCGTGCGCACAGCTTCAATCCATTGCGATGGATCAGTGATAGAACATGGAACCCGACCATCCAAGAAAGTAATACACGGCCGTTTCAAATAAGTGTAATAATGTCGGGGATAATTATTGTCAAATCATTGAATTAGTGATGAATTATATATAGTTTTACAATCCACAGTAGATTTGGCATATGAAAGCGATTTATAGATGTAGCAAATGGATTTAATTTTTGTCCCATCCAAGCATTTCAGAGTTGTTTATATAGACACATTTACCATATCAGCACTCAATCAGTAAGGAAATCTGTTGCTGCTTCGAATGGGGCAATAGTTTCTCAAATTCCATTATGATGGCATAATTTTTTTTCTCTATAGCAGGGACAATTTACTCTTCTAATTGTACGATACGAGAATTTTGAATCAATGAGTTGGTTATTATTGTGCTTTATGATATAACAATATGTATATATACCTATATGAGTGAACACGCGAGCGCGGACCTCGACCTCGCGAGCGCCGCACGACAAGCTAGGACATGCCGAGGAGATTACTGTAAGCAGATTATTTCTCGTAGAAATTCCGTTGGCCGAGAGAATCTCACTCTCATCGCTATAACTTAAATACATATATACGAATACATTGGTACCTATACCTACACTTGTATGCGTGAAACATCTCGAGATGTTTTTCGAAATGCACGGTTGATCGCAAAAGTTTCTGCATTGCTACATAAAACAAGAGTCGACCTTTGATATTCGGATAAGCGAAATATAATGGCAATGTGAAGCTTTGTCACGCGGCTCTGACGAGGATCAAATTTTAACGCTCAATAATGGTAAATTGTCTTCGTTTCAGTATATTAACATTGTATCATTCAAATTTCTTATACGGAAAGACTGTGATATTTCTGATTCGTTTCACATTATTCAACACAGCTCGGTTGGTGGAAGCACCATGTAGCTTCAAGTTTTATTTCAAGTTGCTTCACAGTCAAACTTGAATAATTGAGTTGTTTGTGAGGGTAAAAATGTTCATATATGATAATTCATAGATCTTCTCTCGATACTATCAACTCGTCAACTAACAACTGAATTTCCTGTAATTCAATCTAACCAACAAAATCTCGTACTTTTACATAGCTTTCTCCAGCATATTTTATATAATATTGAAATCGAATTGATAACAGTGCGAAACCCCAATTGATTACACTTTTGATGCGGTTCTTCAATATGAGAGAATATACATTTCACCACAATATTATGAAAAGCTCTACGTGATGCGCACATGTGTATCACAAGGTAAATTCAGGCAATAGCAATTTCAGCAGGACACGCGCCGCAAATTATTGATCAATCGTATATATTCTCGGTAAATGCTGACAATTTCGTTACTGTTGAGGTATTGGAGCGAATTGTGGTTTATTTGCTGAATCAACTGTACAAACACACATATATACATATCTAGTATTATGGCGATGTACAACAAAATGGCCGCGAATGCATAGCAAAATATTTATCGAATCAATATCAAACAAAAATATGAAAAAAAACTTTGATAATTTGTATCTTGCTACGGGCATAATTATTTTTTCAATCCATATCAATATGATGAGCACTGATTCGAAATTACTCACATTTAAAAATAACAATAATTTACAAGAAATCAACTCACCGTATATTTTTTACGATGATTCGCGACGACACAGGGAAATCACTATTTGTACTTCGAACAAACTATTATCACATATACGTAGGCCCGTTTTCGTTAAATATACCAAACTAATAAAACAAAAAAATAATTGTCACACAGTTTATTCAATTCTGATTGCAATATCTTTCAGACCTGACACTAATACAATTCATCAAACAAAACTTGAAAAGAAAAAAAAAATATAGAAACGAGGGAGAATTCACATATATGAATAATAAACCAAAGTAACACGATGGCATATACAATATTCAAATCATCACGTATTTACTGAGTAAACAAAATTCCGAACTGTCGCAGGTCTTAGAATATATTAACTATCGTCTCTGTATGTATATTCCACCCCTTTCTTTATCTCTATCCTTCCTCCTTTCACTCCGTTTATTCACGTCAGTTTTTTTTTTACAATATTTTGGTCTTCTGGACAAGCCCATTCACTTCAACTTGCACGATTGTCACCCAAACAAAAAAAAAAGTTAAAATTAGTATTTCACTGTTTCAATCAATTCATTTTAATATTATATGTAAACAACAACACACTTTCGATAAGTTCAATTAAACTTTTCCACTATGCCAGATGCAAATTGTGACAATGTAGCAGAATTATGATACTTTGTGTGCATACAAAGATATCCTCCTTTATGTTATGATTCTGATGATGACAGTGATGACGATGATAAAGATAAAGATGAAAAAGAAAAGGAAGACAAATGGATAAAACGTGGAAAAGATATACACGGAAAATCGCGCGTCTATTATATCGAGAAGGCGTAGGAAAGATCGAGCTCAACTTTTCACAGGAACTTTACCGTTATACGGGGGATATATGCGTGTTCTCTCTCTCTTTAGACGTGTCTCACAGTTGGGGTGTGTGCGCGTGCGAGGGGAAACGTTCCGATGTATCGCAAGTCACAGTAGTAACAGCAGCACCACCACCACCATCATCATCATCATCATCACCACCACTACAACAAACACCACCAGGAGCGAATACAGTACACTGCCGCGATGCTCCGCAACGATCATTGGGCGTGTCTGTTGATGTCACGGGCGTTCCCTCCCGTTACGTTGAATTGGTCTCGTAGAGGGGCACCAATGAATGATGCTGAATACCGCGCGAGCGCTTTCACACATCCAAACTCTATCTCTGTCACTCGTGAATTTCAATGGCAACGTTGCGCGCGCTTTTCATCGACAACAGCAGCGACGACGACGACGATGATGATGATGATGATGATGATGATGACGATGATGATGATGATGGTGGTCTTAATACATTGAGGTGTCGGGCTGTTGTCAAAAATTCATCGAGAACAATTGACACAGAATTGAATAAACATTCATGAATATACAACATGAGTAAAGCAAGTCAAATAATGATAAAAAATAAAACCAATATAAGAATATGAGTGATTATAAACTCATCCATCGGTGTGGTTCAAAAATTTTTGATCCAATTCAAATTACTCCGAAAAAATGATTACGTTTATATATGTGAAGCACAATGAAAAAAAGTTAATACATCATGTAAGAAGTTTATACGTAAAGTGAAGAAAAAGTGAAAGAAAAAGAATCCACATATATGAAATGTTATTTGCCACATACAGTTTTCCTCTCTCGATATTCCTTTTTTATTCTTTTCTTCGCTTCGTTTTTTTCTATCGTGTGTCGTTCTATTGTTCACGTAGTTTGCCGAACGGATCAGCTGCAGCTGATCTTCTTGGATGAGCTTTTGGTACCGATGCACGTATATCGCATGTTGGAGATACATAACATATATATGTATATAAATATATACATATACGATGAAATCGCACGTACATCGACATTAACTTCCATTGCATGAATTTTCTTTTATTGTGGTAAAATTAAACGTTACATCAATATTTACCCGAGGCCGATTTTAACATCACAATGACTATGTTTGCGCATGAATATTGAGAGACGTCAAGATTCCAATAGTGAGTGGTGTATGATCCACAAGTAAATCATGATATAGATGATCTGCTTAAACAATCAATTCTTCATGAATATAGTGAACATGTATTGACGAAGTGATAGACAAAAAGAGCCCCACATGGCAATCAAATGTTACAGTCAATTAATTTCTCCTTTCCAATTACGAATATTTATTGCTAATTTATGAATCTGCTATTGAAAAATACAATCATTGTTGATCCGATCATCATATTTTTTTCTACTAAGACAAATTCCACATTAAAATAACCTATAATCAATTCTAATCCACTCTCACATACATTCAATCATGATAATTATGACAAGAGGTCTGGCAAAACAAAATGCCATGTTTCACTATCTCCGAACATTTTTATTTTTTTTTCTTCATATTAATCATAATTATGAATTACTCAATCCAAAGAACAAAATATGTGTGAAAATTTCACTTTATTATGCATAATAATGAGCCTCGACGATCCTATCGCTATAGAATAAATCCATTGAATCTCTCTCGATTAATATCGCCAATAAAAATTTAAAAAAGCGAAAGTGATGATGAAATATACTCACAAATATATATATATTGATAACTACATCATATAGTGAAAACATGAAGGTCAATAGATCAATTTGGGTATTGCATTTATGGATAAGCGGGACACTAACATTCGTCAATTGACACATCGACGTGAGTTACAGCAAATTGGACGGAGAATTTATGAATGGGCATATAATATGTGTATGTATAATATATACACGGGGTTAAAGTAGCGTCACTTTAGTGCAGGTTTATGAAAGCAAGCCGGTTTTAGCTACGCTAATAGTATAGTAATACGGGCTGATCTTTTCGGAATCCCGTAAGAGCATTAACCGCTCGCACGTGAGCAAGTTAAATTGCTATGTTGTGGGTATGCTGCACACCGCGACTCTGCGGGATGAGCTGTTCACCTGGATACATAATCTATATACATGTTTGTATGAATGTATGTAAACAAATGAAAATATCAAAATTCTGTAAAATTTAATGTGTTACCGATGTATGTCATCGCATCAATTATATGAATGTGTACACAGCTATTATTGATCCTCTTTTGGATTTGACACCACCCTGTGTACACACTCCACTCGCTCTTCAACAATATAATATGTCTATTACTCCATTATTCCATATACCAATTATATATTCAACGTTTTTTTTTTCGGCTTTTCATTACCTGCGGGAATTGAGACGATGAAATCTAAATTGAGAGGCAATGAAAATTTTTTTTTTCCATTTCATGTATAAATATTATTATATGTATTATTCCCTAAAGACCATGTTTACAATCGATAACGGATGAATACTGTGTGCAAAATTATCAATTTCTAACAGAGAAATCCAATCCAACACAGAAATTTTTCGATCGAAAACAACCGTAGGATAATTAGATATTTTAATTCGCTCTAAAAAAATGTTTATTTCCGACACCTCATGTAGAAATATAATACAGAATGAACTTGTTGACATTATATTCAGATATTTCACTCTGTCATCATGAGTCAGATCTATCCGCGAAAATGGAGATCTGATGCAGTGCATTTTGTAGATATATACGATACGACAAGGCGCGTCCTACTCGAGAATTCCCAAGTTCTTGACATCGGGAGTCCATTGATAATGATTGATCACGTACTCTTGAGTTCAATTCCATGGCGAATGAAATAGAGAAAAGTATATGCATATTACTACATACAAAACTTATATAATACACTGGAAGATGATGTATCTCTTACCGAACGTCTGTCGCGGTGGGTCGCTCTTGGGTTTCAGAAGCAACAGTAGAACCAAACCTCCTCTCCATTATCCGCCACAATAATTGTGCTCGTCATCATTCGACAGTATATCCCTTGAGGGTTATACCTACACTACTCATGTTCATCTTGTTTGAGTCACAACATTATTTTGCCCTGTACAGGTGTTCCAAATCGTTGAATAACAACAATCGAAACCTTCTGACAAATTTCCTTACACATTTGCCGCATGAGAAAATTTACAATATGAATATGTAATAATCTGAGAACAAGATATTGAACAAAATGAGTGATTAGAAAAAAAAGTAAACCTGATTAGATTCTCACTAGGAATGACAAACATGTAATTTGATATGGCTGATCATGCATCACGTTCACTTAGCACAATATAAAAAAATGTAGTCTGATGTTGCGGCATCCAGCGGCGGTCCCAATCCAATGTTCTATTGATACAAACTTCTGCAGTGTAATACTCTTGGGATCAAAAGCAAGACACTCATCTATCGATGGGACTCATCGGTTATATCCACATATACACCTACACTAAAATTTCCCCTTCATTCTCAACGAGTCGTTCATCGTCATCGCGTTACCACGAAATCCATTCACTTATGATGGCATCTCGGTTGTAGCACTCACTTGAACCTATAAAAATGTGGCGTAGGTGCATGATCTCTTACAAGTTTTCTTTTGAATAATTTTTTATTGTGTTTTTTCTCGCTTTCAGTATAATGGTGAACGAAGGAAAGGTGAATCGATTTGAGATATGCATCAAGAGAGGAATTCACTGGTGAGTTCTTGATTTTTATTAAAAATATTCGAGTAACAAATATATATTCCAGTTCGAGAGAAGCATGACCACATTATATTTAATAATCTCTTCGCGGATTCTGGAAATTATGGAAATTGTAGGCTATGGAGTCAAGGAACTCTGGAGTTTGAGAATTATGATGAGGATGAGTCTTCTCCTTATTTCTATGATCTTGTAAGTTTTCTTACTTGACTGAAGAAAAAAAAGTACAAAGTAAAATATATTGTATCGAGACTAGTTCCCACATTTATATTGTCAGACCACAGTGATCGTTTCCTACCTAGCACAATGAAATTAACGAGTTTTTCATCGTGCTGCCGTCACACGACTTTTTGGTTGCGTCTTTGTCATGTCTCCAAGCACACAATACCTCTAGCGAATATAGTCCTAATAGCGGTGTCCTATTCGGCCATTGAATTGTTCACGAAAATTCAGATGTTCCGCCGGACGTGAAAGTTTCTTTTCAAATTATATATATAAATACGTGAAGGGAGACTATATTCGGATGTTTATGAGAAAAAAAATGTCTTGAGTCAGGTGCAAGAGTCTACAAGGTGTTGTGTAGACCACACGGCTTTTCTCACCTTTATTTATATTTTTATACTTATTCCGCGGATCTCGTACGAGATATGCATGAGCATCTGTAATATCTCAGACATAGAGATTTCCGGAAGTAAAATGCGCATAAAACCCGATCTAAAATATTTTCATATATAAATGGGAATATACATTTTTCAACACTTGTTATCGATTTTATTGTTGAATGTGGCACGCTTCTTCCGTTTATAATTCGACATTCCCATTTCATCATTGCATAAACGAATGATATCATTTCAATTTCATTGTCTTCCGGTTTCAACAATTCACAATTTGTAAAATACACATTTGACCCAGAGTTGGAAACGTTTCAATGTGTTTGTCTATACAATTCATGCACGTATGTATAGAACATGCGGTTTTGCCAACATCGCAACGTTTCAAAATACTGCCGTTCGGTGCGGGTATTAGGATATATTCGCATTCGATGGACAGGATATGTATGCCTATATATATACATATCTCAATACAGCAAAACGTTGAATGACGCGCTCCCGCAATGGAGCTGAGGGGGATAAGCCGACTGCAGTTGCATCCTCTCCGTTACACAAAGCCATTCCAGCCCATTCTATTAACGTCATCGTACCTCGACCTGCACAATGGCCGCACACTACACCATATATAGTATATGTTTAATACAAATATAGCTTCCATGTACCAATGCATTACATACACATAGATATATCTACACACACATTTGAGATACATGCGCACCTCCCCTAACTGATGAAAAAAAATATTTTCACTGAGTTTTATATAAAGTCCATCACTGTCAAAATAAAAATGCTCTCGTAAATAAATTTTTTTATTCCACTGTTGTCTAATTCAAATACGAAAATAGAAAAAAAAATTGAACGGATGAAAAGGGCAGACGAATTTCCGATTCCATATATCTCTTCATTCGTTTTCTTTTTTTTTCCATTCTTTTTCCCCCGTTTAAAAGCTTCTGGGTAAAAAACTCGCGATTAAATATAAAAAAATCATGAATTACTTTTTAATTCTGCAGTCCTCTTTCTTGAACAATTCTCAAGGATTTAAAGTCGAGTCCAAGTTAATTTTAACGAGAATCAGATGAGGAAGGCGAATGAGAAAGAAAAAGATGTGAAAAATAGATGAATAAGAATAAAAAAAAGTAGCAGAGCAAAAGCTCTACGATGAAGATTGAGTGACGCAACAGGAGAACATCATAAGAGAATGATAGAGACGAGAGGAAAAAAAAACATTCAATTTGCTGTGTGGTAAAAGGGCTCCACCCCCCTGATGAAATTTCCCTCGGGAGTTGACTATTAGTGATCACAAATAGGCTATTACGTGCCCATTAATACAGTGCGGTGTCTCGTCAAGCGCATGACGTTCTTGGAATATTCTTTAATGTATAGGGGATAATAAAATGCGACCATTCTATATGTGTATAGTCCATATTATGTTTATATATAAGAAAAATATAAAATTGTCCGCGATATACATATACAGTGTTGGTTATATGAAGTGGTGAAATAGCCTTTCCATCGACTCATTGATGAGACATGTACGCGGTTGTACTTCGGTGTAGGGTTTCGATGGATCCCGAGAGACCGGTAATCCGAGATTCACTTTGTTGCCTGTGACGTTCTGCATATCGCGATCGCCAACCCTCATAAACATATATACAGGGTGTACCAAAATGGGTGGATATTCCCTCAATAATATGCAATGATTGTTAACAGTGTATTTCAAATCGAGCTATTATACTCATTTCATTATTCATACCGCGCAAATTTTGATGATTGATGAATATTTGACATTTAATTCGCGGATATACGAGTCGGAATCTATTGGTTCAAGCCGTCATTTTAATGCTTCGAGACTAATTTTGATACAGTCAGGATTAAATGCAGCAATAAATCAAATAAAATTCAAGCCTTCATTCCTTCGCACTGACAACTAATATGGAATTGAAGTTTTCTGCTGCATAGTAATTTTATCTGCTAGTATTTAACAATAATTCTATCAGAATTTTCCTTTTATTGAAAAATAAAGTTCTGAAATTGAAAACCAATTATAACATGATTCCCATGGGAAAAAAAATATTGAACATAATCATCGTTATTTATATCACAGAAATTCTTAAGAGTTATACGCCTTTCAGAATGATTCATCATTATTTCACAATTACGGTGATTTTTGAACACCCTGTACGTGTGTGCACATTCATCAACCCGTCCGATGTTGTCAACATTGGTGGGACAAAGAATAGAAGAAAATAATTATCATCCATTTTACTTGAATCAATAATTTAATGCTCTCAAAATTAGGTTGCTATTTTATTCAATATAAGAAAAGGATCGTGATTCAATTGTGAAGTACATACATATGTATCATAAAATAGAATGTATTTTTTTATTTGCGTATGTACATATCTACAGAGGAAAATACATATATAAAGTAGCAGAAGTTTACTTATAGTATATATATATCCCTGTTAAACGATCCTCAACTAATTATATTACCAAGTGATTAAATCACTGTGAGACCCCCGTTGTTTGCATTCCGGATAGACTTTCCAACTTTGAAATTCTCTGACATCACACAGAGACTCTTACACACACATATTATAGAGACAGGGGTGTGTCTCATCAACTCCATGGCGTACATCCATCATGTATGTATGCACATATACACTCGTGCTTGAGGCTAAATAATTGGCCACATTGCACGTGCCACTACGCGATCAACCACTACGTTTATTCCACTTCTCGACGTATAATACTTATTTGTATACATGTGTGTGATGTTCTTGATCTTTCGTTTTATAGGGGATTTATTTTTGGACTCATGTATGGCCAATCAAACCCAAATCGTTTCATTATTATACTAAATCTGTGACTAATTGGCTGATGAAGAAACAATTAATGAGTATTAATTTTTCCAGCAAAATATATTAATATTAGAATAAAATCCGAAAAAGATTTTACACCATTGATAAAAATAAGTTGTTCATGCAAATTTTTCCCTTCTAGTTATTGAATTTTTCGACAATTGACAATAGAGAATTATGCATAACGAGATATCCCTGTCGGCATAACATCAAAGTACATTCATCCCCAATTGTGTTTCTCCGCGCATTCATTCTCAACTAGATTACCATTTTATTTTTTCCTTTTTATCATCAACTTTATTATTTTCGTGAATTTGCTTAATGACCGAAATATACAAAAGGCCGTTTTAAACTTGGCGTAAAAATCAAATCACTAACCATACGAAAAGAGTAGACGGGCGGAAGGAAATGAAATAAAAAAAAGGTAGGGACGGCTAGATATAGTACATGAAGAAAGGGATAATGCTCAATCGAGAAATCGCTAGTCAAGCCGATCGAAAAAGTAAGTTCTCACCCTCTCTCGCACTCTTCGCAACTCTCCGTTTCCATATCAAATACGCGGACTGAAGCCTTATTCTCCTTTGATCTCTTTTGTGATTTTCTCTCTCATCCACAGTTTTTTAGTCATATACATTCACAATACATAATCACTCTTTTGCATTTTATCCTGAAGTTTGCCAGAAAGTCAAGAGAATATGGGCCGAAGTGAAAACTAAAAGAAAAAACTCAATTTCCAGGTACATGTTCATAGGTACTCACTCAAATGAACTCACCCACAAAATTTTTAGAATCGACATAGTTACCACCACATAATACATACAATAATACACCATTGAGCAGTCCGAACGTTCAATTTAAAACGATATTTCGGTTTCTAATAACAGATATACAGGTATCTCGAAAATGATATAGAAAATAGCAAAGTATATTGAGAGAAAGCAAAAGATGTATAGAGAAGAGTAGAAAGATCAGAGAACGCCCCGCCAGGAAGTCAAGGGGCCGTGAGTGCATTGTCAGTGTGTTCGCTTAGTATATATCATGCGTATATATATATATATATACATGCATACATACATGTATATATATACCTCCTATCCAAACATTTCTAGCCGCGCGCGCGCCCCTTTTCCATCGACCATTTTCCCGGGGCCATTCGTAATCCTAAAAAATGGACCGTCGGTTTCCGCTCGCGCTTCCTCCTTCTCTTCTACTGGATATAACTATGTGTTTTTGGTATATATATATATATATATATGAGGGGTATGAACGATATGTTGCATGTGCTTCTCTCCTCTTTCCTCTCTTATGGCCTCACTCTCCATATTCCTCTCTTCGAGCTTACTCTCTCATGCCCTTTCGACCCGGACGATCGATAAGCCAATGTTTGTTGAATACATACTTTTCCATATTCCACCAATGAAAATTCAAATTGGAGGAAGATATACCTTTGGACTTGGTAATGCAGAACATGAAAAATCATTTGTTTTTTTCTAACCAAAAGACCATATTTAATTTCCCAGTCTATTCATCATTTTTTAGGTGGTTTTTATGACTTTTTATGATATAATGCAGAAATACATTGTGAGACACCGATGAGGTCGAGGAAAGACAACGCGCATTGCCATTGGTACACCAAGAGCATCTTCAAGAGTGCCCACGTATAAGTTCTATGTAACCGTATATGTATTTATATATATATACGAGTCTATACACCCGGGATTCTCTGGGAGCACGATCTATATGTACAAATACATACACAGTATATATATTCTCGACGCGCTTATTCTCTTTCTATATAGGAAGGTGAACTCATGGTATAGACGAGATAGGAAAGCGAGTGAGAGTTTGAGCTGGAGTGCAATGCGAGAGAAAGCGAATATAGTATATTGCGAGAGAGGGTCCTATAAATAATTAGCGAGGAGTCGCTCTCCGCTTGGCGGGCGTAAGCGGCTTACGTGCACCCCTCGCGTTCCCTTTTCATACCACCCTCTCACTATATATATGTATATATATGTATATATACATACAGAAAATTCATTCGGCTTTCCTGCCTGACCGCCAACGCCTCCATCGCGCCACCGTCGATGAAACTCTTCGTCCTTTCTCCTTTTCGTTTTCATCCTTTTTTTTGTTCCAGTTTTTCTCTTTTATTTCCTTCAATTTATCTCCCTTTCGTTATATTGGAGAATTTTTTTCCGCCATCACAAGCAACTATCCACTAGATATATGTGATCGAATATGTTGTGGCGTTTTTTCAGTCGTTTCTTTTTCTAGGGGGTTTATATTCTGAAGTAAAAAGCTCGTGGAAAGTACAAAACGCAGAGCTTTATGTGTGTAGGAAAGATATGAGGTTTCTTATTTGATAGAGGTGAAGGCGCGGACGCGTAGGTTATTGTAGAGCGTAGACGCCATTTTCTATCGGTAATGAGGAAGCCATAGTGTAGTGAAATATACTTCAATAATTTCTCGTCTTTCTCGCGTTGGGGTATTTATATGGAGTTATAAAAATAGAAACATTATTGCTGGCAATTCCGTTTTGGAGGAGCCTTTTCCTGAATTAACCATTTGGGGATCGAATGAAAACGTAAATGCTGGTAAAAATCGATTAAAGACGAAGTGACATGTGAAATCACGCAAGAGATGAGTATGACCCTGGCATGCTATTTGAGATAAAAAAGAATGAGATTATTCACGAGCATTGGAAAATATATGACAGGAAAAAAATTCTCAATTCAAGAATAAATGATGCATTTTTGTTCCAAGTATAAGATTAATATGTTGCAAGATCAATTCTATTTTTTCTTTGATTCAATCACGTATTGGATTTCGAAACGGAAAAATAATGCGAATTTTCTTTGTTTATTCACCAAGAGAACGTTAACATTGGTGAATTGAGATGTAGGCATGTTTTGTTCTAAGTAAAAAATCTCGTTCGACAAGAACATTATTAATAAGAATTAACATTTGACGAAGTTGCATAATATAAATTTGCGTTCATGCATTTTGTGGCAAAATTTATATGTTGAGTTAACTTACATTAGCCTTGATAAAATAAAATATGACATAAATTGAAAAGTGTGGACATTAATAATTCAGATAGATGGACAGCTGATTCAAAACACATTTATTTTTTTTCTTCAGACGCACAACATTCATGGACAATATTTTTTTTTTTTTCTACATAACTTACTGTGACACTTTAGTAAATATTTCATTATAAATTAACTTATATGTAGATTTCGGGTAATGAAGAACTAAAATATCTTTGAGAATAATATCAGATCGATAATTTCATATTTTTCCGATACATGTTTCTTTTACAACATAAATTGTAAAGTCGACATTTTGTTCCTGTGTGAGAAGCTCTTTTCCAAATTCTCAGGTATTTCAACTTTACAAGGATATTGTCATAGAGAAATTTAACTTAATTATTCCTATATTAAAAGATTACATTTCCTACATTCTTAGTAGCAATAATCTGAACTTCTATCTACAAATATTTTCGAAGAGACTCATCGTTTTCACAATAGTGCTTGCATTGACCCGACAATTCGAATAAATATGGCTACTCTGTGATTTCACATTCCACATCGAATCTAATAAACCCAAATGCGATGTGAATCCACAACTTCGTCCCAGCACTTGCGACTTACAATCAATGGCCCGACATTTAGTGGCACTTGATCCAGACATGTATTTATATTATGAGTATTGTATAATTGAACCCACCAATTTATGTACAGTGAAAGTGTAAGGATATAGTGGCATCAGAGTGTACTTTGCGAAGGATAGGTAGGTATAAGTCTGGGCTTAGCACGGTGACACAGTGAGCGGAACCGAGTCGCATGAGCTTAAGGAAATTCAAGTACCCTGCTAGTATAAAGAATGTCTATAAAAAAATAAAACGTAAAAATACTTTCGTTATGCATCTTAAAATTAATTTTTAAATTAATTAATAACATTTTTGAGAAAATTTCCGAAAAATTTACTCATTAGTTTTAAAAGCTTGACTAGTTCGCGTGGATCTCCTTAAATCAATCGGATTGTGGCAATGATGATTGAATTATTCGTGTGTAATCATTTATATTGCACACGGAGAGAAAAAACTTATAACCTTTACAGGAATTTCTGGAAAAAATTATTGTGCTTTATATTAAACGTGATGAGAGCTGCCGGCGTCAGAGAAATCATGAAAAAGCTTCAAAATTATTCTTAGACATATAAGATAAATATTGTTTGCGTTAACTATAGAAAAAAAATCATGCTGAGTGAATTTTTACCATGCTAGCACGGTAAAATCTGTAACAACAGATGAAAAATTTAAAGGTCCACATTTTTACGGTGCTGCATCAGAAGAATTCGTCGTCATATTTTAAATTTTGTGCTGCGAAACACATTTTTTCCTAAGTAAGATAATGATTTTTTCATAAAAACCAATAATTTTTGTAGAATGCATCTATAAAGACTGCATTGCATGTCTTTCGCATCACGATTATAGTGACAGCACGGTAATTTTCAACAGATTTTTCTCCCCGTGTATGCATGTATATTAGCTATCTGTCGGGATGATCAATCGGATCAAATAGATTGCAAGGGCGATATCAATCCCCAAATGTTGAGATAAAAAAGGAGAAAGCCTGTTTTAAATCGATAACTGGTCGCTTATGGATCACGTTATGTTTAGACGACACACGCAAAAATATATTTTCAAAGACTATAACGAGAGGGAAGATTACAACATGTTCACTGAATGAATAGGTAGAGATATAAAATACGGCCAATTAGCAGATGCAAGACTCCACTTATTTCAAACTATATTTTCTGTCTTGTTCTACAACATATATACACATATCGTACAAACTTCCTAGAAGATATGTATATAACATAGTCACAGTCACAGATGCCCCCACACACTTTCACAACTTCAAACGTTCCGAATCCATGTGCACAAGCTAAATTTTGTCCATTTCCTCTCGTTAAGTTTTCAGTATATGTCCAATACACCTTCACAATTCGCTAATAATATGGTTTGATATTATATTTGATGTATTTGACATTACACCACCAGTAGGTGGTTCTTCAGATAATGATTCAGAAGTTTCAGAAGCTTCTGAAGATGATGATTCTCGCGCTGCAAGTACAGAGAAGGATTTTTAAGACATAAATTCTAGACTCCATTAATATAATTGTTGGCTTCAGGATATGGAGCTCGATGGAAACATATGTTCTCCATCAATTTAATTAACGGACGTTAGGTGCAGAGTTACCATTCAATTCTCAGTGAGGATTATATGTACATTTATGTACGGAACAATATGCCATCAGATACCGGCAAATCCTTGTCAAGTAATTGGTAAATGGCCCTACAGGCAATTTTGGCAATTTCAAGATGAAAGATATGATGAATGATCAGGGAAGTTGATTCACGGCAAACAAAATTGTGTAGAGATTCACAATTTTCTCACTGTTTTAAGAACGGATGATGTTCACTTATTCAACATATAAACTGTTTCAGTCCCAGTGCACTAGCATGGTAAAAATTCACTCTTAGCATGATTTTTTTTCTTTAGTCAACGCAAACAATGCTTATCTTATATGTCTAAGAATAATTTTGAAGCTTTTTCATAATTTTTCTGACGCTGGCAGTTCTCATCACGTTTAATACAAAGCACGATAATTTTTTCCAGAAATCCCTATGAAGATTATAAGTTTTTTCTCTCCGTGTAGATATCAGTTATGTATGCATGTATAATTGAAATGCATATATATATATATATATATATATATATATGCATTTGAATTGTATATATACATATATATACGTGTATATATATATAGACGTGTATATATCTATATATATACACGTCTATAGAGACAATGCAACCTTGAACTTGGCCGTGTGCCGCGACAAAGAGTTAAAATCGGCTTGCGTTTAGCCAGATCCCATTATAACAACTCTGAGAGTGAGAGCGCCTTCCTTAAGGAGATCCACGCGATCGAGTCAAGTTTTTAAAAC
Organism: Meteorus colon; assembly: GCA_030523085.1. Lineage (NCBI taxonomy): Eukaryota > Metazoa > Arthropoda > Insecta > Hymenoptera > Braconidae > Meteorus > Meteorus colon. Next base: position 124,849 of record JAPYZH010000303.1, read on the forward strand.
TTCCTGAAAATTTGTAAATTTAATCTACAATTTATCTGAGACATGTTTACAAATAAATAAATTTTAAGGTTACAGAACTCTTGCGGTGTTGTCAAGTGTATACCGGTAATTCAGAGTGCTATATTTTTTATTAGTCAATTTTATGTCAATAATTATTTATTGAGTAAATAATGAGTCATCAATTAATTTAAAAATTAATAAAGTATTTTTACGTTTTATTTTTTATAGACATTCTTTACGCTAGTAGGGTACTTAGATTTGCTTAAAACCGAAAGCTCTCAATAATATTATCACCAAATTTATTGAATCGCTAAACCATTGCCTGATATTTTGATTCTGGTAAGATATAATTATCCGTAGCGTCGACCGGCGATGAAATGGACATGTCATTAACACTCGAATTTATATGATGATGATGACCAGTTAAATGAGACATTGATGATGTCAGTGTCATATTATGATGATATTGTGGATGATGGTGATGATGATAATTACTTTGTGGACTGTGATGTATGTGTGACAATTGTGATTGATAATAATCACCAGAGGCGTATGGATTTTGATGATAACTATTGTAAGTTTGACCAGGATAACATTGAGACCCGTTGACTGATCCCGGTGACGCTGAAGTCCATGGAAAACTATAATCGCCATGATGAATTTGATTCATACCCGCTGAATAAGATGATGGTGGTATTTGTGTTGAGCCTGGCGTTAATGGTGGCGATGGTGTCGTTAAAGCACTACTGGCACCACTACCGCCCGTTGGCGTTGCACCAAGCCGTGGATACGTTGTTGATGTCGATGTTATTAATGGTGAATTCGGTGCTTCTTTACCACGAGGTGGTGACGTCGGCGATGTGCGTCTGATTGATGGTGTTGTATTTGATGAAATTTTGCTTGGATTATTTTGTGGTTGACTCGATCGCGGTGATGCTTTTGGTGCTGATGCTTGCTGCTGTTGCTGCTGTTGTTGCTGCTGCTGTTGCTGTTGGTGTTGGCCTTGTTGTTGTTGCTGTTGCTGTCTGCATTTCGCTCGACGGTTTTTGAACCATACCTTAAAAAACAGAACAGGAAATAAGAATGATGATTAGATTATTCAGCAAGTCTTCGAACCACCAAACAACATTTAATCGTTTGATTGATTCTGGAAATATAATAAATTCCAGGTGAGATTGAGTGGTAGAACAGAACGGAATACACATTGAAGAAAAAAAAGTAATCATCCCAAGGAAATATAAATCTACGAACTGTGTTGTATATATACCTCGAGTTAATCGACGCAATGGGTAAATAATCGCGGGTGGATGGGCGTAACATTTCATTGAATACCAACAACAATAACCTACACGGGCGGGAATGAATAGAAGTTTCGAAAGGGATACAGAAAGTTCGGATATATCGAAAGAAAAAAAATCGAAGTTGCGCTACCGAGTGAAGCAGAAAGAGAAGAAAAAAAACGACAATGCACGTTCGTGTGTACATATATGAAAGAGAAAGAGAGATAAGCAATACATATATATGCGGTGGCGTTACTGTAACAACAAACAGGCGTACCCCGGGGCTTTCTCACATTTATGTATCCCTCAACACATTTCTGAGTGTGAGACACCATAGCATATCGTGCGCTTCACACACATGAACACAAATACTCGGGTCGCGTTTGGGGAAATAAAAGATATGGGAGCAACAGAGAAAAAGAAAGAAATCGTTTCCCCCTTCATAAGCATCGTTGTCGATGCAGGCACTCACACACGCGCACATACATATTCACATATATCGCACAAATAGTGTAAGTATAATCCATGTACAATGTGGCCAGGGGTGCGATCCTATGAATCTATACCTCTAAAACCAGATCCATTCTCTATTATTGTTATTAGCTGTACATAACGCATCATCGACGGGAGAATCGGTCACCTATACTTAACTATTTTATTTCCATTTTTCATTTTATATTTTTTTTCCCCTTTGGACGATATAAATATCGATGTTAAATCTAATAAATCATTCTCTTTTGTTTATGAATGTACTCATAATACTTGACACTGATTCATAACTCTAATTCGTCTTTCAATCGAACTATATTAATCAGTATCTATCAATTACTCGCATTAATTTGTATGATATAGTGAGCGTCGTTTTTGATACTCTCATTCATAATTTTTCATTCCCTGATGAAAAGTATAATAGTACGAAAACTGCAACAATCGTAAATTTCGAAATGACGACTGGAGAGGGTGCCCCCTCCCATATTAAAGAGACAGCCCATTACCACCGTGTGTTTACACAGTGACACCCCTCGCGCTAACCAAACCGAAAGCCATATTACCAAACTCACATCAGGAAAGCAAGCAACTCTGAAAAGCAACCTAGAAACGCCCGTGGTGTGACTTCTCTCTTCCTTGTCTACATATACATACAAAGATGAGAGTAAATATATATATATATATTTTCATCACTCTCAAAGTTCTGGCTCTATCGGCCGCTTCTGGTTTTATACCAAGGTGCAAATTGCGCCACCATCTGGTTTACATTCACACAAACTCTCTTCCCCAGTCTCCATTTCACTCTCACTCTCTTTCTCTCTCTTTCTCTCCATCTCAGTCTGATTCTCCCTCTCTACGTTTTTCTATTCTCTGTTTCATTTGATTGCTCTCTCTTCATCGCCCTCAACACCCCTATCGCGCGTGTTCAATATCGCAGCTGCGTTGACATTATTATGACAAATATGTTTGCTTATGTTTACAATATCACACAGAGGCGCGAAATAGAAATGTTCAACGCTCAATATATTTCATGTATTTATATCAATATATCTTGTGTATTTAGAAACATCTGACGATGTGTGCTTGATGGGAGAAAAAAAAATTGACAAGATTGTCAATAACTAAGAAAATTAGAGAAGAGTAAATGAGTGAATAAAAATAATTATGCAAATAAAAGAATATTTCGTCCGAGAATATTTATAAATTGTGTTAACATAATTTACTCTACCGAAGAAAGGGAAATTTTGTCATTTGATTTAGTCAATTAATTCTTCTTTCAGACCCTGATATCCAACTTCTGTTTATCGATTGCAAGTGATGATTTTATTCCGCGAAAAGAAGAAAGTTGGCATCCCATAAACTACACAAAATTATGATAAATTTCCGTTCATTCGCGTTTCCCTCACAATTTTTCGTAACTCGGGAGTTGAATGGAAAAAAAATCATCAAATCTAATCTCACACCAATTTTTTTTTCTTTTTTGCATGAATTGATCGGATGCACGCGCCGGTGCGCGCAGATATAGATACACATATTCTTTCCTTTCTTTTTTAACATTGGTGATGCAGCTGCGGCTTTCTCGCGCATCGCTGTCGATTTGTCGTCGAGACGAGAGCGCCCGAGCAATGCGGGTATTGAAATAAAAAAGAATAAAAAAAAAATGGACGGAGGGCTATAATCCACGAACAAATCGACAGAATACGCCGCTCGTAACGCTTTCGTCGTTGTCGCCACTATCTCTCGCTCTTTCTTCTCCTCAGCCTCTTTCACTCTTTTGCCGCCCTTCACACCACAAACCCCTCGATATTATTGGTTGCACGTTGACACAGAGATACATGCAACAACCAATGGTATATACAGCTTGTGTGTATACGCACCCTTACGTCAATGTATATAATATAGAGGTATAACTGAGTGGGGTGGCCATTTCCTCCCGCTCTCTGCACTCTTATGCCGAGAGATAGATACAGAACATATATATATGCACACCCTTTTCTAGTTGCTCACCATTCACATCGGCTTAACTGTGCACGTTGAAAACTCAGGGGCTGTGTATCTCGTTGCTTTTGTCCCTATCGCACGTTGCCCGGAGAGAGACTCGACGTTCTTGCAGGGATCTTAATCCCCTCACCGCGAAGGGGGCAATATCGTTTGCCCTTTCTAGTTTTACTATCCTACTCTGTTTCACTTCATGTATCTATTGTCACATTGACGAGCGGAATCATAGGACAGAGAATAGTAAAGAAGGAAAAATAATAAAAAAGGGGGGATAAAAAACCATAACATAATAAATTTGGCTTATTTCTGTCAATTTTTTATATGGTTTAACGGAGATACCGTAAGGAGCTCTATTGGTGGATATGAAATGTTACGTATGTAGTCTTGAGAATAGAAAATTCGCAAGGTTTCATGTCCTTGTTATTGAAGGACAAAATATAAATCATAATCTACAAAATGCAATGATATCATCGGTTTCCTTCGTATTATCTCCCGACCAATTAAGAAACCCTTAATACTGTTCTTTTTCTTCGTAATCTCATTGAGATGGTGTTGTCTAGTTGTAGAAAAGACAGTAGAAATGTGTGTGAATTTGTTGAGGTACGGGTAGTAACATTTAGAAATCGACTATTGCAAAGTGCGTCAAAGGGGATAACACACAGCATCGGACTGAACAAAAAATAAAAGAAAAACCCCATCTCCTTGACTTGCGCTTCAACCCCCGTCGCGAATGAAGATGTTAAGAGGGCCACAATAAAAGCGTCAACGAGGCAGCGCTCAGTAACATCTATCAACGCCTCATCCAGTATACAATAGACGATAAGGGCGAATTGGTCAAAAAGTGATGGAAAAAGCAAAATGACAAGGGAGAAAATGAGAACGATAGAATGTGTGCACGAGAATTGGGGGCGAATGTGACTTGTGTAAATACCTCAAATCTCAACTGTGCTTGCGTGAGCACGAAGCTTTTTGGTTGTGATCCCATATTCTGTCCCCCGAGCGTTAACAATGTATAGTAACTTTGGTGGATACGTGATCCATTATGAAAAAACTACTATGATGATTTTCATTTTAGGAAATTAATCGTGTGCATGATACTACTTAGAATTGGTAGTGGATTAATGGCTGACTAGCGACTATACCGCAACTACTGTCGCACAGCATGATGGGTATTATCACTTGGGGAACTCAAGTTTACAGAGTGGTTTGAATTTATTTATTTGGATATGGATATCTATTTCATTGCCTCAAATTTATTCAGTGGATTCAATTGTGGTTAGTTCAGTGTCAACAGGAGCTTTTCTATTTCCGTTATTGATCATCAGGGTCGAGGGTTCAAGATTGTTTTCAAATACAAAAGTCTGACTACTGCAGTCACATCTACTCCAGACTAAGTACAATGAATAATCCGAGGATAATAAGATTTGTACAGGAGGTGAATTATGCATTTTCCCATTCAATAATTACCTGTACTCTGGATTCTGGCAAATTGATCTTCATCGCAACTTCTTCTCTCATAAAAATGTCTGGATATCTTGTTTTGGTGAAGAGTCCTTCGAGCACATCCAATTGTGCTCTGCTGAATGTCGTACGTTCTCTCCTTTGTTTTCTTTGTGTGACACCTGCAATCATAAACAAAAGACGATCCGCGGTTAATATTGAACTTTACTATTTGCCGAATCATATATTCTTCTGATGAGAAAATTTAGCTACTATTTCCATGAAGAACTCCACAGAGATTATTCAAATACACATGGTAATTGTAAAAACGTCTATTAATTTTCGAAGAAAATACGCAAGTGGTCCCACTTTGTTCACATTTGTGATCATTTTCATAACTTTGCCCATTTTCATGGCAAAGTTTGTCAAATCATCATAACTTCATGCAGATTTTTTGATAATATGAAGAACAAGAAACGTAGTATATGAAACGCCCTGTATATGAACGAGTGCAATATCATAAAGGAAGAAGAGCTCGGAGAGAGTACATTGAGAACGAGGGAGCAGAAAGAGCGTTGCGAAAATGCGATAGTGTAATTTTGAGTCATATCTTATCCCAGTCTCTTTCGACTCGGCTTCACCTTTCGCTTTATTCCACACTGATGACGAGCTGTTGTCGACGAGTCGCACTTTAGCTACCATGGCTCATTCCAGGACCTACATAATCCGCTTATGAGGAAAAGGGGGCACTGCGTTATACGATGGGCAAGGGAAATGAAGACGAACGGGTGAAAGAGCGATGAACATACGAACGAGAACAAATTTCCGCAAATGATGGTTCATCATTGACGTTGTTATCACCAATGCAGCCCAGTTATCCTCTACCATCAGAGGTGGAATCACCACGAGTACCTATCATCTTTCCGGAAGGTCGAGTGTCGAGCTATAAATAAAAATTCGGAGAGGAAAAATCCGACATCAAAAAATTGGAATGAAAGAATTAAATTCAACTAATCCAAATCAAAGCCACAAATTTTTTCCCCCGAATAAGATAAACCTAGATCCATATCCAATGTAAATCACATCATTTCAAAGATGATTGAACAAACAAACGGAGAAACATAAACAATAGTCCTATCTTTGTTCAACACACTGGCATTATTATGCAAAAAAAAATTTAGTTCACAACTAGAATAATTTCCTAACATGAATAGAGCAGGGATAACTAAGCATACCAACCGAGGAGCGTAACCAAAGCATTACCCATATATACACATATTCCTACTAAATTTCACATTCATACATACATTCAGGTAAATACCATGCTCAATGCATATTCACATGCATTCACATATATATACATTAAAATATATCTACGATATAGAGCAGCGTTGGTTGGAGTACAATTGCAATGTTTACGGGTCGATCGATGCTCCCGGCTTTTGCGGCCATGTTTGGTCTATCTGCCTGCCTCTCTTCCTCTTTGACTCATTCCTCCTTCTCAACCTTCTCATCCACCCTCATATGTCTTTGTCTTTTTCTTTCATCTCGTATTTCCTGTTCTCCTCTGGCTACATTCATTTTCTATCCTCCCCCTCCAACAACGTCACGAACCGAAAAAGACAAAAATAAAAATATACATTGTATACGTGCGGCCGAAAAGGCAAGAGTTATACTCGACCGCAGCAGAAGAGTCTACATCCACAGAGAAAAACAAGGAAGAGAAGCGACAGGAGTGGCTGTGCAGATGGCTTTTTAATTTATTTTTCTCTCTCTTTCCTTCTTATTTCATTCCTTTTTTTATTCTCATCGAGCATCACGAGTTTCTGCGCGTTGTTTCGTTGTAGCGCCGGGGGCGTCGCTTCAAGTTCCCTGCATTTGTGTGCATATATTTGATGCGCTTAGACATGCCTTTCTGTTGATCTATCGTATGTATACGAGTTTACGATGAAGAAACGTGCTCGCGTGCGCAGATTGATTTTGCCATCTATAGGATCGCTACTAACGAACTTGTTGAGTGGGTCGTGCAATGTGTAGTAGTTGGTTGAAGGAAGAAAGAGAGAAGCGAGCACTGTCGCCGTTCAGTAACAAAGAAAAGAAAAGAGACAAGTAAGTCCACAGGGAGATTGTTCGAGATATAATAAGGAAAAAGGGTAATACACATTTTTTTCTTGTTTTCTTTCTCTTCTCTCGTTTCATTCTTCCACTTCTTCTCTCTATTTTTTTCTTTTTCCTTCATTTCATTTCTTTTAATACGCTACCGATTGTACATGTGGGATTTAAGTTGGGCGCAATCCTTTAACTACTATCTAGTCATCGGATCTATGATCGCTATACAAGTATAACGTGTCTTTTGTCAGAGAATTATTTTTTTATGTCAATTCTAGTTGACTGATTGCTCACGCGTGGGTCGTCGGTATCTTCAGAGATGTGTATACATCTATTATGTATGAGTTTAATTCTTTTCCTGTTTTTTTTCTTTCTTTCTTTTCTCTTTATCTCTCTTTGGGGAAGGCCTATCATACAAGAAGTTGCAAGGTAATAAGAGGGTTTCGGGAGCTAACAATGAAGAAAACGAGATTAGATTTGATTAGATTTGTTTATTCTGTTAGGGCAATCGAGTGTATTCAAAAATTATTCTAATGCAACAGCAGGAGTCTGAATGTAAGTAGGTGATATGGAGATGCAATATATTGTATACAGAAGGATATTATAGCAGTTAAAATTGTAGAAAGAGAAAATGAGGTGTAGATAATGTTCTCCAAATCTGAGTCGGTGTATAAAATGAATTTAACGATGCATAATAGAAATAATGATGTAGATGATAAGAGCTATGAATATTTCATTGCATGTAAAATCAACAAAAGAGTAAACGCAACAGTAGCAGAAAAATAACACACGAATACATGGACATATAGTTGAAGGAATGTTTGGGCTACGTGTATTGATATGGGGATGATTGTCGAACGTGAATTCTCACTCCATGAATATAGCATCAAACCCTAATGGCATGGCAAACACCCGCTGGGTATAACCATAGTGGAGTATGATTCGATTTATTATCCTCGACGCGTGCTGAGGCTGATGATACACACTAAGGGGTTGCGCTCCCTCTCTGTTTCTTGCTCTATCGCTTTCTCCCACAGACAATCTTTCACTTTCTTCGGCTCATTGGCCCGCAACGAGATCAGTCGCGACCCTAATATTCAATTCGTTTTCCCATTTATTGAATTCTTCTTTATCCGCCGGTTGCCGACTGTACTCTGGCAAATTAAACAATATCCGCAGCTTTTAAACTATGAATTTTCGTGTCATTTGATCACACCCGTCGTTAAATTGTGAATTGTAAATCCATAAGCTCAAACGCACTTCCCGGTGAAGTCAATTGAACATCGAGATGTAATCGGTTGTGCAAGTACTTTCATTCTCTTTGACATCAGTTCAATGAATTGTGGACGTATGAAATGTTCGAACTCGGTTGAGAAAATGTATCAACAGCGCTGAATGGCCGCCCGAGTAGATTGCACAAAAAATAAACATCCAATTCGTTGACGGATTATGAGTAAAAATTTGAATGAACAAATAATGTTATTGGAAGATATTTTTTCATCGCGTCAATAGATAGAAATTGAGATGAGCTATCATATTGCTATACCGCGTAATATACTTGAAACGTCGCAACCAACAAAGCCAATTTCTTATCCCATAATGTCCTCCGAAAAGTTTCTAATAAATTCATTAATCCACCCTCATAAACTCATCTCTCAGAGTGTATACATAACACATTCGTTAAGAATGAAATTTGAGAATCGACCCAAAGATACCGTATTTTATATTTTCTCTTGCAGTCTGCTTCAATATTCATAGAATACGAAATGTGAATCAACACCACTGAGGGGCTGAGAGTTTTACGTTGACAATTACATACACACACACACATATATACATATATAAATAAACGTGACGCAGCGCGTCGATGAAAGTGAGCGAAACACGGACCGTCGGAGAAAATCGAAAATTAATTAAAAGCTAAAATGCATCGGAGCTGACTGGATTATTCGTGGGGGTCGTGGGACGACGGGCACGTGCCTTCCGTATACGGCTCCCCCTTTCTCCTCCCTGTTCCTCCTCTTTTATATATACATACACATATAATGTAAATGTACTGTGCCCCCCCCCCCCCCTTCAACTACCCTTGAGGGCACTTCAGAGGGAGTGTCGGAAGCCGCGGGGACCATTCTAAAGGGCCATCAGCTACGAAAACATTTGGCTAGCTATTTGCCTTTTACACCACGAAACACAATAATTCAATATAGGTATAGACAGTGTTGTGCTTTTAGGAACAATTTGAATAAAAACTCAACGTATGTGTTTTATATTTTCTGGACCAATAAGGAACAGATTGAAAGAATATTGCAATTTTTTTTTTTCCAATGGCAAGTAAATTTCAACAAATTGAACTCTGCATTTTCTATCCCCATCCCTATTCAATTCTCAATTTCAAATTATGAATATTTAATACTAAAAGTCGTTTTTGTTTTTGATCCTGACAAGAAACAAAAATAGGTAAACCTGTGTGCATACGGGTGGCCTTCGTTCAACGTACGTCATTTAACGAAGAAAGATGAGATATGAGAGTAACTGAATACAATGAACATCCGGGCACCACATAATCGGATGAGTTTCGCATTACAATATTCATCTTTTGGATAAGAGTATAAAAATAAAGAACACACAGACAAGTATATTCCTTATTCTCGGCTACAACATAACACTCTAATCATACCAATGAAGTAAAATTATATAGGGTAGAGGTACCGGGGTTGGCTACTGTAAATTTAAGTCAATAAATAGAAAGTCTTATTGTTTAAATAATATTTTTATAGAATTTTGGAACCTTCACACTTATATAAATCTAATTTATAATTTGAATATATTTATAGAATGATTTGAAAATAAAGTGGCCAAAAATGGTGCAGTGGCCACAAACGGTACTTCTACCATATACGAATAAAAAAAAAAATTCTGTTTATTATTCGAGGGAAGAAAAATAAACAAAGATCCATATTCTTCATTAATATTTATCGTAGCCGTTGAAATCGATACACATTTAAGGGGTGATTTGCTACATGTTCGAATTATTATACACACATGGACCCTATTTGTGGGTAAAGCGACGTGATATTTCACTCAATTTCAAGTGTTTATCCAACAATTAAGTCTAGATTTGTATTTGGTTATACGCCTCCACTACACCGATACCCCGAACAATAATTTTCCGGCTCCTTACTCAAACCCACCCACTCGATACAGGACACTCGTATGACACGCGTCAATATATACACAATATAACTCCTGCGATTTCTCCTCACAAACCGCGCGCGTCAACTTTCTCGTTGTTTATGTATGTATCTATACGTATATATTTATTATTTCCCTTCTTCATCCAACGCTCTCTGTTCGTTCAACACGGTCACTCGATACATGACAACCCTCGACACGTGCCAAGTCACGTGCCATTCTCAACTTGATACCTAATTGAGTGATTGGTGCTTTTCTATAACGGACAGGTTCATAGTGTGTATATGTGAATGCGTGTGCGCTGATTCAGTTTGTCACGCCGATATATTCAATTTACAATTTGAATGGGAAAAAAGAGGTTCGGAGTGAATTGGCGGTTTAACTTCTCAGCATGAATAATCTCTCAAATACAAAAAAATTAACATTCTTTAAGACAGGCATGATGTTATTGACAATTCTGATCACAGAATTGTTGTACAATTTGTAAAGCAAGAAAAGCGCAGTGGTAACACAGATTCTTATAACGGCTTGTATCTATAAAGGTGTATGCACACTTGAAGTTAACTCAACGGCATGTAATGTACTTGGCTGCATAACTTACGTGGAAAAAAAATTAAAAGAAAATGAATATAAATAGGGAGACGCAATGTGGGAAGGGTCAATAGAAGGGGGCTGATGCAACTGAGGTTTTTCCCACGCAAGCACCAACACGCGCGACAACATCCCTTTTTACATAAAATTGATTTTATTTTCTTTCTCTTTTCGGGCGCACCAATCTTCGTGCTCAATTGAATGTGAGCGATAGAAGATTAAATAACTGAATGAATATATGCGAAATCATTGCTCTAAAATAAAAATGATCTAACCACAATTTTTGAATGCAAATCTAAAGTTTTCTGATATTCCAAGTTGTTTCCATACGCGATTATTGCTTATCCGAAACAATTGTCATGACTATTTGATATGAGGAAAAAAAATAAAATTGAAAATTAACATAATGTACAAACAGTAGAAGCATCGCATTCTAGATTTCTGATTCCTTATTCCTTTCCACTATCCACAAACCCCAAAAGTCCCCAACTACACACATCTCTGCAATTTCATGTATACCGACACGATTGAGTTTCGTATCAGGAGTACCAGAAAAGAGCGTACAATCTATATATAATCACAGCAGACTCCCACTTTGTCTCACTTCCACAAACGAATGGCTATCGTCTTCGTAGCCGTCGTCGTCATCGTCGCGTTTCCATGGAAACTCTGAGCGCGATACGCGCGTTGGTTGGTCCCACACGGGCCTGCTGCCACCCTGATAAGCGGCTTACTCTCGCACATGCTCTCCCTCTTGCTCTTTCACCATGCTCCTAACCCATCGCCCAACACTCTACATACATATACATATACTTTTTCTCTTTTTATATATATATACATGTCACTTTCATATCTATATAGGTATACACGCCACATCTACGCCGCCCTCGCGGGTACTCGACTCTCATTTCTCGTTTTATACCGCACTGTTGAAACGCCCTCGCAAACTCTAAACAAATATAAATTCTTCTGGTCTCCCATTTAGGGAGAAAAAAAGAAAAAAGAGAAAACAAGAGGAATAGAAGGCGAAAAATGGTAACCATGATTGAACAACAATGAGAATCTTTATGTTGATATTTATTTCATGTATATGAGTGTATGCAGGAATGATTGCGACTTTCAACGTGAAAATGTGTTGTTGCTGCATGATATTTTATATATACATAAGAGAAGCCCTGATGGTTACTCACACGACCCCCTCATCTATGGCTTCGATGTATCGATTTACTGTACAATCGATAAATGAAAATATGTATACATGCATGTAGATGACGAAGGGAAATATTCAACACTAATTACTCGGAAAACTGATGAGGAATAATATTTCATAAGAGTGATAGATTTGTATCACAAGGTGATCATCATTATTTGCAATGTTTCATGATAATCAAATTGCGAATGAATCTGATTGGGATCTGGTGTCTATCGCAAAAATGTGTCGCCCTCTGTGCAAGCTCAATTGCATTCCGATCGAATCGTATGACGGCTCGAGACGCTATCTGATGGTTGGTTCTTAATTCAATGAAAATAATTAAGAAGGGTACTACAAAGCCATTTAGGATATCAAAACATTTCAAAAGAAAAAAATGTTTTGGTGAAGATACATTGAATGTAATCTCCTTTGAATAGAAATCGTCTTCAACGCTATTGTATCGTGAATGGAATTAAAACTGTGATGAAGTTCCATATCATCATTTTCTTTGTTGATATATCACAAAGGTATCCACTGTTAACTTAATCAATTTAATCGATTAAATGAACGTTATCGAAAAATTACCTTGTGGAAAGCCACCCAGGCCATGATCCAAAGGATGTCCATGAGGATGCCCATGAGTTGCTAATGCAAATGGTGATCCTAAAGTTGGATGCGGTGCACCCGGATGTGAATGCGTATGTGCATGATGATGTGTACCAACAGTCATTGCTGGATGATGACCATGGGGGTGATATTGGGGAGTTGCAGACGGGGCGCCCTTGAGATACCCCGCCATATACCTTGCGAGGGTAGCCAGCTCACTAGCCACCGCTACGCCGTTATCTTTTTCACTCTCACCCACCACGTATCCACCGCCACCGCCCCCACCACCACCACCACCACTCTCACACCACCAATGCTGTTCCTCCCGCGTCGTCGTAGGGCTGTTTAATGCCGGCGCCGTTTTTCTTCTATATAACAGCGGCCCTGTTGCCGCCGCTGTAATATTTTTATACTCTTGATTCACCTGATGCGTCTCAAATTAAAACCGTCTGAATATTGCTCCACTACTGTAATCATAAAAATTAATAATATTAGAATTTGTTTGAAATCCATAAGAGAGAATGAATTAAGATAGGGCCGGATACGTTAGGAATCCCCATACGTATGTGACATTTCTCCTTTTGTGAAAAAAAGTACATGGAGAATGGGAAAAATATGATTGGTGTTTCAGGAAGAAGTTTGGATTCCGTTATCAATTTCACTCCAGATTGCACCATGCACTTTATATGTTAAGGTAAATTGAAGAAGCAAACTGATGATAATGCGGCGCAGACGAATGTTTAAATATTCCATTTATTTTCCAATATACTCTGAATTCTTGACCATTATCAAATTTCGTGTTTGAATAGTTCTGTCTTTATAATGTGGTCGAATGTAGAACGGAAGTGGTCAAAGAATGTGTCAGTGTAACACAGAGGGTTACCGGTGGGTCACGAGAAAAGAGGAAAAAAATAGGTATTGTGACAAAAGTGTGTGTATTTATATAACGAACCGAACGTGAGGTGACGAAGAAAAGTGCGGCGCAAGAATTTTCATACCTATGTATAAGAATACATGGTGAACGTGCCTATGACAATGTGTATGAATTACCACATTCTTTTCCATATTTCCCTTTCTTTTTCCTTTTTTCCTCTTTTTTCTCGTAATTCCCTCACACACCGCATGTTGGTTTTATATGCGGAAAAATACTTGTATACATCATGTGCATCTAGCGGAAATGTGTGTGGATCATGGAGATAATGCAAGGGTGCCCAGTACGAGAAGACAAGAAAAAAAAGATGAGGACATAATGGCGCTTTCGGTCCTTACTTCAGTCAAACTCTGACCACATCAGTACACACCGGTCTCCATAGACGCATACATACTATATGTGAGTGTGTTTGTCTATGTGTATCTACTTTGACCCCGTGTGGCGGACGGCGAAGACTTCAAAAATATGTCCAAAATGAACAGGTAGCACACAATCCATACACATTCCACAATGTTTAGAACGAGTATTTTCTCGTAGCGTGAAAAAGTGTTCAGTGATACTCAGACTGCATTCGTATGATAATTTGAGGATATCTCTCACATGTGTCAATGGATACAGAACTCGAGAGAAACGTTTAACAGATATGAAAAGCAAATTTTCGGAAGCTAACACTTCATTATTCATTGAAAAAGTTTCCGTCCTCAATCGCCAACTGATTGCTCAGTAACATTAACTCACCAATAAGTCTTGCGAAGCACACGAAATAACATTCAGGTTAGTTTTCAAAGACTGCACTCAGTTATGAGAAATTGAAGAAAAAGGATCAATAAGAATGATGAATCCACAATTAATCCACTTTCTCGTATTCCCAAACACACAACACTTGTACTGCAAGGTATTCATCAAATACTTCACTTGTAATTGAGTAAATAATTATTTGAATAAAATATCATCGAATTCCAATTCATAAATATATGAAAAATAAAAACTTTGGTTTGGTGATCATGTGCTAATAATAACAAAACCACTCAAATGCAATCAATTCGTATGCAATGTTTATTGTGGTTCAGTGCATTGGAATTGATAGCCGACGGCAAGTTGTGTTGTGAACAGCACTGTCGTGACACTTTTGAATACCACAAAACTCACGAGCGACGGACTGGGACAAACTGATGGCTATCCCCGGCACACCTCCCTAAATAGTTTTCCAGGGCCTATTGCCCCCCGGGTCCCTATTGCTCGAAACATGAGGGCGGGGGATTTGGAGCTACGTCACAGGTCCGACCGACATATTTAAAAGAAGAGAGGTGGAAAGGATCAGGGACGAACACGCGCGTCTCTCAAAATAAGAAAGAAAAAAGGAAAAATTGTGGGAAAAAATAATACGTATCAATGGCGATGCGGTGAAATTTCAAAAATGTCCTGTATGATTCAATAAATATAATGCAAATGATCTGAAAAATATTGGAAAAATTGCAATAAATCGTCATGGTTACAATAAATCAGTAATTTTCAATAGATAGATCATTCTATAGTGGTTAACCGCCACCCCTGCGACGGAGTGACAACGAAGAGAGGGAGACCGAGAGTGATTTTAAAATTAATGGTACGCGTGTTAGTCCAGTATTAATTCAGAGTTATGCCGACATTAGTTTGCTACTGTGTTAAACGGGTCTGGACACCATTAGCCTTCAAACAACCATATTTATATATATATATGGCAATGAAATTCCAAGAATATAAATTGATACATAAAAATTCATAATCATTTTTATCGAAAAATATATATTCATAGCAATAAATTTATCATTCGTATTTTATTCCTATATCGTATACTCATGTCTACGAATATTGTGTCGTAAACAGAGAAAGACTATCTGCCCCCAGTATAAAATTGAAAAAAACAACATTGAAAACATGTGCGTGATGACGACGACGCGATCTTTTAATCTGCATTGCAATATGAATGGAGACAAAAGTAATATGAACAACTGATGACCGACTGTTAATATATATCACCATATGTAAATGTATACACCAGACAAATAGAAGGATCATACGCCCTATCAATTAGAGTAACACAGAGGAAATGTGCTTCGAGTGAGGTTGGGATGTACAGATCGACGAGAAAAAAAAACATAATGAGACTTCACGCCTCGAGCCTTAATTTTTTTTAAATAAAACAAGAAGAAAAACGGACATCACGCGCGTGCTAAACCGGAAGGGGAACATGTTAAAAAGCTTTCCACCCTTCTTCGGCTTATCCACACACGCACTCGGCTGAAAAATTCAACTTCTTCACAAACGCTAAACGGCTAAATAAACTCACCTATACTTAACCTATTCATCCTCTTTTTCTCTTTCCTCATCTCGCGTAAATTTATTTTCTCATTTATTTAAGCTTTTATTCGAATATAAGAAGAGGGAAAATGTTAACTCTACATATGCATGGTGTTGATCGTTCTATTATTATCTGATATTAGTTAAAAACGTTGATAGAATCCTATTAATGATTCCTGGACTAAACGCTGCTTATCACGATTAAAACTATATTCACAATTGAGTTGAAGAATGTGATCAATAAATCATTGAGCCTCAATTGAAAGACAAGTTCAAAGATAATAATTCGTTATTGTTTATCTGAGACTACTAAATTAAACAATATTGCCGCCCCATAACTATTTAATAGATATACGATGCATAAGCAGGAATTGCTAGAGAAGAATTACAAAATGTTTTGGTATCAACACATCATTTCATTGATCTCATTGCTATGCAGTATTTATGACTATATATTTATGACAATATTATCATCAAAGTATTAATGAGTCCAAATGCTCCCTGCACGATAAAATTAACTTTCATAAAATCACATTAAATAGTGTGGAATACAATTATGACTTATGAGAAGGAAGTCAAAATGACACCAACCCTGAAAAATTTTATCAGAAAATTTTTACACTTTATCAGTTAATCCCATTATTGCTTCACGAACAAAATATGTATCGCTAGCATGACCACACTTATCATTTAATGTTTTTTTAGTACTCAACGTGTCTACGTTTCTACCTATATAGATATACATAGAAAGATTATATGTATTGAAGAAGTTTGTGAGGGTTTCACAGGCGCGGGGCAAACGAGTAAGTGAAGGATTGTGTGGCCCGTGCCACGTGAGTGGATATGTTTACACGGGGGCATTATGGCGGATAATGTTTGTTATAGGCTTCAAAACGTTGTGCGAGAGTGAAAGTATCTATACATATAGTTGGTTTATGTATATATCTATATTAGCACCCTGGAACATTAAAAGGCCAGTCTACTCGATCCGCTTATGGCGGATGAGGCTCAAAATGAGTGAACGAGAGATGGTATAAAGTCGCGTAAACACTATAGTGATCTCATGAGCTTTCGCAGTTATCAGTCGAATCTAATAATATGTCAACTATCGTATAATCGCATATCTCACGAAATATTTTATATTAATCGGAAAAACAAATGTTTATGTATACATATCTATCCATGGAGGAATCCTCATCGATCATGGAAATAAATACAAATAAGCAGCAATTATTTGTTTCAACTTTTCTTTATCAAACAAAAACGTTTGCGCTATATTATCATAAACATTCAAATATGTGTCAAATAAACAAAAGCAACGCCATTTTATATATTTCAATGTGCTCGTTTGTGCATTGCACGGGAGCGCTCACTTCCTTCTTTGGTTTATAGCCTCACCCCGTTCGGCATCTTCCTTCCTCAGGTATAAATTTGTGGGACTGGGAATTCCCAAAGCGGCACAGTCCCATTATCATTTTGTCAACGCACTTCTGGGTATTAACTAACCACGGTAAACATTAGTGGGTGTCGGTGACGGGTCAAGTTTATTCTCGTCATTTTATTCTCACAATATTTCCTTCTCTTTTTTCTTCCACTCGCTAGCATTGACTGTCGCATTTCTACACATAGGTGTCCACTTCACCCCTCATAGACACGTGCACACATAGCTGAATGGGTTCTATGCAGCATTAGAGACATACTCATGAATTTGAGCGCAGAGGACGGCAAGAACTTTTACTTGTCTACAGACTTACACAGGATTGTGAGGCCATTCACTGGCTTCTCGGCATAAATTCATGTATATACAATTAGTTGTATGTATATACCCGAAAAAAACTGGTTTTTCCCATCGATATTTAATGTCTTCTCAAATAAGATAAGGTGTTTAGCAAGATCGTGACTGATAGCACACGTTCAACGAGAATACACATCGTCCTATCCCAATGTCGTCCATAAAAATGTATTGTGTCTATGGCGCCAATGCTGTCTAGCCCCCATACTTTCACAACTAAATTGTTCCTTACCCAGCCATCTTTGACAATACATCATTTGGATAAACCACAGTCGAATGTTCATGAGTGAATTTATAGTAGTTTATAGTGTTATGAAGAAAATTTATTATTGATATTTGAATTTATGGGTGGATCTTACTAGTTGAGTAATAGTCGAGAGCTTTTTTTTCTTACCGTTTTTCCTCTTCAAATAGTATAAATGGATTCAATGTTACGAATATGAAACGAAAACGATTCATACAGTTTTATGAGGAGATAACATTGTTTGAGGACAAGGCCATAAATTTGACCTAATGAGATGTGAGTAATATGCAATTGTAAATTTAATTCAATGTCGAGTATTTTAGATTCAACTTTCTTCCAACAAGGACTGAAACATGAACAACTGCTTTAAATAATAAAATAAAGACAGTTCCGCACTCGCAATATTTTCTCAGATATGTCGACTGAAAGAAGTAAACTCATTTGTGATGTGAGAGAAATGTCGAATCGAATATTTCCTGAATCGAAATCGGGTTCTACATGAAATCAAAAATTTCATCTACGATTAGAACTAATACTTCAATTAATTTTGTAATGAAATTATTGTGTGATAATCATCTGAAAAAATCCTAGTGATTCCTGTACAGAAAAATATCGTAGCAAGGTTCAAACGAGACAGACATATAAAGATAGAGAAATACGTAAATGGGGTAGCACAAGAGGCGTTGCGCATGCGCATTTATATTCCTCCCATCTATACCGATGACTCCGCCCTTGAATGTTTTCCATTCTCTTCCTTCTGGTTTCATCAGCCTCTCTACTCCAACGATTGCCCGCTGCGGACAACACCTCTTGTTTTTTCGTCCTCTCAACTTTGCTCACTCGTTCACTCTTACATCTCTTGAGAGATCGTTCTGATGCTACATATATGTATATATTTCTGTACTCTCTTCTTCTCGAGGAAGGAAGCAACAACGAAAATTCGGAAGCAGCTGATGCGACACACTTAAGATGTCATACTGCTACTGCTGGTGACCCTTCTTACTTTGACCACTGCATTACGTTATATATTACAATATTCACGAATATTTGTTTTTCTTGAAGGGAATACCTGAGCCACGTTATGTTGTCCATCGCCGTTTTTGGGCTACTAAATTTCTCTAATCTATTAACAACATATTTATCCATATAAATTGATATTATATGAGTAGGGGCGTTATTGGATTTCACTCAGTTAATGATAGATTATAAAGTTTATCTCAGATGAACAAAAGAGTAAATCTGAATTTATTTGACTGCAAAATAGGATTGCGATGTAATAGTTCTTTTCTCCATTTAAATAAACAGATAATTTTCTTCTCACTCAATATTGAAAATTTAATTTGTTCTATTAATGAAACAGTAGGATTAATATTTGTTGTTGGCGTTCATACAAATGATGACACAGAAAACTATTGACAAATGAAAATTTTCTTGATCTTTTTTTCGACGATGAATTGACATTTTTGTATATTCAACAAACGTATTCAATGCAACCAAAGATTCAATTTCAGTCATGACAATGCCAAAAGTGCACAATTATTCGAAAAACGATTATTCATACACAAGTTGGAAGGTTTGCAAAAAATGATCAAACCGCCGACAAATGAAAAATATATAAAATATAAATAAATAATTAGAAAAGAAATATCAGCATCGTCATAATCCTAACGTATGAGATATTATATTTGATCCGCTCTGATTTCATTGGTGGTTTCTTTCAAATTTAATATTTCATTTCGATATTCTATATATGCATTCTTCATATATATTATTTTTAAATCCTCCCATCCGATTCGTCGCCACATCTCCACATCGCATTTCTCGTTATTTAGCACCATTTAATCATCCCTCGTAAACATATTATACGACACACAAAAAAAAATCAACAATATAAATACAAAAACATATTTCAAAATATAAAAAAAAAAATCTCAAAAAATGTAGTAGCGCATATCTTGATAAATAGCACGGAACCGAATTAGCCTACTCCCCACCACACAATCCTTCCCCCCGAATTCAAATATATTTCATCACCTGCGTGCGCAAAACACTTTCAATCTCCAAAAAAGAATATTCTCCGACATCACAATTCTATATACAAAAACTCCCAAAAAATAAATATTTTTCTTCTTTTTGTCCTCTCCTATATACTCCCACTAATTTTTTTTCCCTATGCATATTATAATTGTATCTTTTTTTTTCTCCTCTTTCTCTTGAGTTCATTTTTGCTTGAACTCTACGCTGTCACCCTCTTTCCCTCGCGTCTCATCCTCATGATACTGTTTCCCCGTGCTATCACTATATATTATCCGCATATATATGTCGTGATCCCCATCTTGTCTCCACGCGAAGGAGCAAAAAAACCAGCGCGGCGTGTCCATATAATAAATGATACGAATTCATATGCATAAATATCAAATACAGTTGTATATTTACGACAGTGGCGTGGAACAAAAAAAAACAAAATAAGGAAAAAAAATAGATGATTTGAAACTTGCGCGGTGGAAGGTGTGCAAGGTCGTCGAGACAAGCGTCAGAAAGAGTAGCGTAGCCATAATATATATGAGGAGCAAAAATTAAAGGGAGATGAGATGAATAAAAAATGAAAAATAAACGAAAATGACAACGATGAAGATGATGATGATGATGATGATGATGATGATGATGATGATGATGATGACGATGATGATGACGATGATGATGATGATGTGGTAGTGTAAGTTGGCAAACGGGTGTGGGATACGACGAATTTATAGAAGAGAAATTAGGAGGTTTATAGAAGCTGTGCGCGGTAGCAGCGCCGTAGATCATCATTAGAGGCCCAACTGGGCTGCCACGTTGCCGCGCGCTTCTACTCGTACATAAACCCATACAAATGCACACACACATATATATATATGTAGAAAGCCGTGTGTTAACTACCTCACACTTGAACACATATATTTCTTGCTCACACGAACATTTATGCCCTTTCACGTCTCTCTTTTTCCCTCCTTATATTACCTACACACATTTAGAGTTTGCAATACACACACCGCTTGGGCCCATAAAAAAGAACATTTGCAGGCTCAACATACGGATATAGCATTCATATATACATGTATACATACACTTGAAGAAAAAATTAAAAATATATATGCGCGATATATTTATGCGCGACTCGAAGAGGCCCCGTCCACTTCGTTTAATATCCGTCTGAAGGAGAATATGGCGGCAAACTAAACGTCACATGAATGGATATATATATATGTGTATACATATAATAAGGATAAAGAGAATTGATATAGAGGGTATATATACATTTATATATATATTCACAAGTATCGCAGTTTACTCAAGTATTTCCATGATAAATGTATTTTTCATTTTTTTTTTCTTTTATTTCATTTATATTTTCGTTAACCCAACCATAAAGAGTTTGCAACTTTTTATCATACTATTGTTCCTCCATATTTGCATTAACTATATATATCCAATTTTCCTGTTTTTTCATAATGATTTCGATACATCTTTTTTGTTCTGCAGTGAAATTTAAACTAGATAAAAATGGGTGGAGATTCAACACGCCCATCGTTAACTCCACGACAATAGAAAAACTGCATGGGGTACATAAATAGCTACACACTTTCACATAGATAGAAAGTAATGATTGTGAGAGGGCATTATTTGTGGGGACGAAGAGCTTCCATGAACATTTCATACCAATATATATACATATATATATATATGTATATAGTGTGAAGTATGTCGAAATGGATGGTTGTTAATGCGGTTGGGGTCGAGAAATAGTTGATACTTCACGCCCCAACAACTGCATTAAATCATGACTTCAAGGGTATGCTCGGTCATACCTCCTACGCTCGTCTTCTATAGTCTACAGTGACTTCTTAATGCATCTATAATAAATATATATATATTTATGTGGAAAGTCAATATACCTCTCTTGCAATGTGCAATGGAGTTTCATTTTAATCCTCACTCAATTGTTCAAATCCAGATAATTAAACTAGCCAAAATTAACCACTCCATATAATATGTTTCATAAATATTGCATACTATAATATTGTGGAAAAAGAAAGGTGTGAATTGGGTTGGGCCTTTCAATTATTCATTTTTATCAATTGATTGTCTATAGGAGAATGTGAATGTATTGTGAAATTGGGTAATATACAATAGGGTAATGTTACAATTGTGAAATAGGGTCATATCGGGTTTGTTATCACGGGTTGAGGACAAAACAGATTGAGAGTATGCAGTACACACGCACATCCTGGCGCAAACAGCGACAAAGTGAGCGAGAAGGTGGAATAGTGAGAGAAGTAATACACGAGTGAACAAAACAAGGATGTACCTGCGGAGCCTCGGGGTGTGTAGCGCGGTCCGACGGTAACAGTTAAAGCTCGTGGTGGTAGCAAACACCATCAGTACTAAGCCACAAATCCAGCTTAACCCACAGCCTATGAATTAAATTGGTTAAGCTCAGCGTTAAACTGCGGATCTGCGTGAACAGTCACTGAGAGAAAGACAGTGTAAGGAGAGGAGGAAGACTGATGAATTCGCTTCAACGTCAAACACCCATTTCTCCTTATCGCTTCTTTTTTTCTATTTTTTTGGGTATCTTTGTCATTCTATTCTTTCACCGATATTGTGTGTGAGTGATCTGTTGATACTTGGATGCAAAATTGAGCCGGCGATTTCACGACACTGGAAAAGGCAAGGAATGTTTTTTCATAACCAATTCTGATAAAAGTTTGGGTTGTAAATTTTGTGTTCGTTCCAATGTGAATAATTGATTTGATGATGTCACGAGGTTCATAGAAAAGACACGATTTGTATCCATAGCAGGTTTTGTTACAAATATCTCAATTGATATTTCTCCCTAATCGTTGATATAAAAATGTAATTCTATTGAATCGTAAACATCCGGTTTCAACACGTTGTACCATGAACAAACACACCGGCACTGCCGCAGCAAAAAAATGAAAAATGAAAAATGAAAAACGAAAAACGACATAGTAATGAAAGAAAATATTTAAAAAAGATATGTTGCGTATGCCTCTCGTGACCTGAACAAATGTGCACTCGGCTCGTCCATCATCCCAGTCCTGGGTAAATACGCCCGTGTCTAGCGATTCGTGAAGGGCACACATACATACACATATACGTATCCCGACGTTACATAAAGCAGCTAAAGAGAACAATTTGTAACAAACTGATCTATAACTAAATTACACGCTTTTCTATAAGAGCGAGTAAAAGGTCGTATGTATTTGAATGAAAAAAAGAAAAAAGCGCCTAACAATATTTTTGCACTCACTCATTCATCCTTGTATCTGAGTGTACATATTTTTCTCTCCTTCATCACTCTGTTGTCTCTGTTTCTCTCCATTTTTTTTCGTTGTGTCGTAATATGGGGCGACATTGGGCCCATTGGCAGCTATATAAACACGTCAACGTAAAATCCATTGTTCACTACCAATAGTTGCGCCCGTACGTATGTGTATATATTCACTATTGTGACGATCGTTGTACCAAACGCGCTACCACCGCTACAATCCATACCCATATATTTGTTTGTGTGTTGTGTGTGTGTGTTTGTACATTCTTTTCATCTTTCATATGTTTACATAGAGAGAATACATCAATTGAAACGAGACGAATTTTTTGCTTCCGGGCAAATTTTTCCGATATAATTTATAATATGGATACACGCGCATCTTCTTTAGAAATTCAATTTTTTTTCACTTTAAGTAATATAATTGTATGTATGTGTATGTGTGGGTGTGTGGGTACGTTTATGCACCCCTATATGGACAAATATTTCAAAACACGCTCAATACAATTTTAATATTTATAAATCTGGATTAAATATTGTTCATCCACATTTCCCACAGAATTAAATATGAAGAGGAGGGGATCATCTAAATTTTCTTATTTTGCCCCTTCACTAGTAGAGGACGGATTTTTTATTTTGAGATATCATTGCGTCTAGTAATTTCCGGAAATTTTTTTTATACAATATCGTTACTTTTAGGTGAAAGATGCATCTGCGTATTATTATTCACTTGTCTCCCGCTTTGGCAGGATAATCTCATCCTGCTCAAACTATGGGGGAGCCCATTAAAACGTCAAGGACCTGCGTTGATTCATTGCACTTTTGCTTGTATGTATAGATATATACTGAGGCTTGTGTAAGGGGTGTAAGGATATACTTATTGAGTTTTTCAGTTCGTTTGCTGAAAGTTCATTCTGTACAAAATTGACCAATTGTTGATAATGGATTGTATAGGTTTACAATGCTATTATAGAAGGTACTTTCAATCGGAAGGAAAACCCCAAAGAAAAATGGTTGATATACGACAAGCTCGTGCCATATATATTATACATACACTAATGAACAGTTTGACTTTTGTGACCCATTTAATATGCATAATGGTATGAATTTATGGGCCATTAACTCCAGTCAAGAAGTCAAAACTCTCACATTCAACCAGACAAGTGCGATGAATGGAATTTACATTTGAGACTGTTTGAGGTAATTGCTGTTTGTAGAGAGTAATTAGAGGTTTAGAAGGGATGCAAGAGGATATATCTCGAATGAAATGTGGAGTATGTGTAGAGAATTTAGCGCAATTTGAATAACAGTTCTGAATCATCAAAAAAATATTTTTCAACTGACAAAATCATTTTTCATTCATGAGAAATTTTCTCTGGTAAATTTCACTGATAACATCATAGTCCCGTTGAATGAGACACCCGGTATGTGAATACATACCCAGATACATACATTTTGAAGTAGAAGAAACGGCATATCACCGTTGACATGGCGGTGACAGGACAGAGTCGAGAAGTTCATATGACATGTTAGTGCAAGCAAGAAATATATTTCATTTTACTGTGGAATGAAACGACAACTATGACGATTATTGTCCCTCTCTCTACATCCACCTGTCAGGTGTGCCCTTACTGACACTGTAACAGGTATAGAGGCCGACGACTCTAGCTTTCATTCACTATCTCCTTGTCACGTTTTCTCGCACTACCTCCCTCTGTGTCTCTCAAATATTGTGTGTGAGCATCTCGCCGGGGCAACGAGAAAAAAAGGTATAAATATAAATGTGATGGTGTGTGTAAGGGCAAGATAATCGAGTCCAGACGACTTTCGTTGCATCGTGCAGTCTCTTTTATACTCTACTCATTTCATATATATATCTATAGATTGGGTGAGGGTGAAAAGAGCGACGGAAGTGCCCGCGAGCTGTCACGTCTCATAAACTTGACGAAGCGTAGAAGCTCTCTCGCATTTTAACCATTTGACACCATCGAATCACTTGAACATTTATACAAGACTGATCAAATCTCAAAGTATATATAAATATATTGAGAGAATGAATGAGATTATTCATTGGGGAATTCCGAAGTTGGGAAAAAGTGGCTTCATAATCTAACTTCTATCCATTTTCAAACGATTTTTAATCGATACATGATCCACAACGCGAGAAAAAAATCAGCAATTTTTTCACTCAATAATACTCTTCTTTCCTTCGTACTATAGCTCAATGACAACTCTAATAATCAGCCAATTTCCTTCTTCAAATTTGATTCTTACAAACATCACCATATTACAGAAAACTTTCTATGGGCAGAACAAAAGAGGAACAAGATAATAAAAATTGAGCCATTCAAGGTGAACCGCACAATCAATGACTATACACCCAGTTACCAACAGATCAAGATATGAGAGATATTTTATATTCATATAATACATATAGAGGAGAATTTCACGGGTGGTCACGAGTATATATTTATTGTGGCATTCGATATATATATATATATATCTGGATGCGTATGAGTTCATGTATAGAGTCTTTGCGAGGGTCGTACTCGTAAAGATTAGACCTCTATCCCAATGGAATTAAACATCCCTTCACCCTCAGCACACGCGCGCAGATATTATGACAATGAGCGAGTTCGATAAATGTATATATATTCTCTAACTATACATATATATATAATATTTTGTATGGCTGTTCGACGAAAGGAACAAGACTGATGAGAACACCCTAATATAGGTATAGAAGAATAGAAGTATGTATGTTTGGAGCATGAACTTTCCCTGTCTTGTCCTCCAGGGGCTTCAATAACCCTAGGGAATCTCGGGCGTGTTGCTCCCCAAACTCAGTTAATCACCGGCAAACGACTCGTTTATTGCCATGGATGTTTAGTGCACCGGGTGGGCGAGCGCTCTGGCCAAAAGAGAGAGCAAAAAAAAATTTGAGGCAGAACATAAACCCTCGTGGCGTGCTAATAGAATCGACAGATTTCTATCTGGGCCATTCCCTTGTGGTGAGATCTGAGAGGCGATGATAGTGTTTCATTTAATTTTCATATATATGTACAAATTGAAGTGAGGATTCTTATGTGAATAATGTGGTGAGACAAATCGGGATTGAAGTGTGCGAGAATGTTATAAGCGATTTTGTATTTCTTATACTTTCAGATTTTTTTATCTGTATGAAGAAGAAAAAAATTTCGTCCACAGTTGTCGAATCTTTTCTCAAACATTTTTTACGATATTCACTGGCTCTTTCATTTGTAAACTATATGAACCTCTACTTATTTATATCTATTTATCACCCGTCTCCATGCATTCACATTTTATCATTTGAATTAGTATTTTTTATTTGTCGCATAAATCGGAACAAGTGCAGTCGAATGAGGATTAAATGCCGCATATATATCTAAATATATATATATTCATATGAATAGATATTGGAAAAGGAAAGACATGATAAAGAAAAAAAATGTTTTCTAGTCCCCAACACACGTCCGGTTCTCACGACGAGGCAAAAAGGTGTAGTCGTCGGACAATGACTCTGAGAGAGGGCGAGAAATACCCACAAGTATATATATATATATATATGTCTATGAGCGCTATATGCCTCCAGCCGCACGATTTATTAGGCGGGAGTAAAACGAGGAGGTGCAGCAGCACTGAGACGAGGGGATGAATGGTTACTGAATGACCGTGAGGATATGGCCCCAACTATATAACGGCGTGTGTATGAGATGGACCAAAAATTCAACTGAATTAATTTATATTTCCTGTTGGCCTCCAGACATCACCATCTCAATACACGATGCAACATTACAAAAAAAAAATAAATAAATCATAAACGGAAAAAAAAAAAAAAAAAAACAAAAAATAAGAACCAAATTTATTACTATCAGATACCATAAATTCGATCTTGTGGCGGATTTGACAGTCTCAAAAGGGCGAGGAATGATTCTAATTCAAGTGACAGATTTTGGAATTTTTGATCAGGTGCTATTCAATCGAATAAAAAATGCTCTCAGTTATCTTATTTTTAGTGATAATTTCCAACACGAATCTATCTACTGTCCAGATAAGAAAAATTAGACACCTATAATGTCAATCTCAAAATCATCACTGATTAAAAAGTCACCACAGTCTCATATACATCGCCACCAGATGGCAAGGTATTAGTTCATTCTAAGGAATTTAATTCTATAGAAAAATATCAACCACTCTCAGAAGCCAAAAAATCTTTAACGCCCGCGCAACAGGATAAAAAAATAGAAACAATTGCTTGAATTAACACACACGCGACAGATGCGTGGTGGGTCTCTAGCGCAATTTATTCGCGCTTCACCGATATTTGAAGAGAGAATTGTGTAAGGGATCAAGAAGAAGTAGGCAAAAGCGAGAGAGAGAGAAGGAAGATACACAACGAGGAAAAAAAGAGAAGAAACACGACGAATATAATGAAAGGGCAAGAGAAAGAGAGAAACTCGTAGCGATAACGAATGAGCGCCTCCATTCAACCGCTTCTTTTCATATACACCGCTCTCATTCGACCGCGCTTCATATATATCATATACTCACATATTGAAACCATCTTGCATCTATATACCACACGCCTCCTATACACATAAAAATACATAGCGTATATGTACGCGAAGTTCTTGACATGAAATTTCACTGCCAGATCGTGCCGCCCATGTAAATTCATCCAGCCACATCCCTTACGCACGGCCAAACATCAAGTGAAAGACTTTGCCACTCTATATACATAAATCTTTACATGCATACATATATATATATATATATATTTACGCACGGACCAGTAAATGCGTGCGCGCATACTCCTCGATTAACCGCGGAATCGATGAATAAAGTAGGGAGCGAGGTAAAGGGAGAGAATTTGAGTGGAATCGTGTCGAGAGGTGAATACACATTGCGCAGCGCGATTGACTTTTTCTCTGTTTCATCTTCTATTTGATACGGTTGTCAGTAGAATGTTGGGGACAGTTGGACAAAATAACCGTCTGCAAAAAATTACTGAGTATTTGTAGGGAGGAAACAATTTCTTTGAATTTTTTTGCCAATTTTTTGTACTGTTGTTCGCTAACTGCAAATATGTATTTTCCAAGATGGAAAAAAAATGTTGGCAGTTTGATAAGGGAAGTAAAGAGGACGAAATTTTCTTCCCATGTAAATATAAATTCAAGACGCAAAAATGAGACGATTGGTATATTGAACTGGCGCATTCGTTGCTATGCAGATTTACGATCGAATAATTGAACGCGCGCCCGCAACATCAGAGATACACATAAGCATCATATCAGTATATTTTCGTTCTAAAAACCGGTTCTCTCGTCAGAACGCACAGTTCGCGTGTGCGCATGCGTTATCTGATGCGCAGTAGCTAGTGTGTATCTTTTGCGAGATGATCCCCTAGCGCTTTTCCTCTCTGAATATATGTACATACCTACCTATATATCACCTATAAAATTTTCACATCATTTATTTTTAATTTATTTATAAAAATTTTCTTCATTTGGAATTGAATGAAAAAAATATTTTTATTTTGTGTATCTCTGGAATATTCTCAATGACATAATTCCAAAGAAATTATTAATTAAAAACTTTCACTGCCATTGTGGCAAAACCCTGTTTCCAATGCCGACATATTCTCCATCAAATATTCCACAAACTCGTGAATAACCAATTTAAAAAAAATAGAGTATTTCACTGCATAACCTTCAATCCACTTTATATCCTCAATCAAAACATGTTCAATCAAGCATCATCATCCTGCTACATCCGACACATTCTCAAAACTGCATCCAAGTTCAACGTGAGAGTGTCAATTTCCAACCGCTTGTACAATTTCACCCGAATACTCACTTTGGTGAAAGGAATAATTTCCAATCAGAGAAACGAAGATGAACGCATCTGCATCCATACACATATGTATATACGTAGAGTAGCGAGCGAAAAATAAAGAATGGAAAGAAAAAAAAGTGTAAAATCTACCAAGAAAATATTTGTGAGTGAACGCAATGACGAAGGAACGGAACTAAGAGAGAGATTACAACCGTTTTTGCGGCTCCTTAGTGGGAAACGATGTAAACTCTGTAGATCCGAATACTTGAGAAGCTGTATATAGCAGTTCTATTTCGTCGTCGTGCGACATAACAGTAGAGATTCGAATCTCGAGTATCGGGCCGCGGCGGTAGACCCTTGACGGCCGACGCCTGTGGTGCGAGGAGGCTACTTAGACCCTTCAAAAATCACTCCTCCATATATCCCTATAGTTGCTAGTATATGTATATACACACTGTGATGTTTGCTTGCCCCTACTGTCACTCGTCGTGTCTTACTACGTTCGAATTTCCTTTCTCTGTTTGCTCGGTCTATAGCTCTCTTTCTTTCCCTCTCGTTACACCCCATACAGCGTATACCTTTTTTGTATTTTACTCCTCTTGCTTTTATATATCCTCAACTCACGCTTCAGTGAACGTTTTCACGCGATGCACTTTTACCAATCCCATATTTCAAATAGTTCCAACCGCGAACTTTTTGGTCCAGCCACTTTCGTCTACACCGACAAAAAAAATATGTATATATGCAAAGAAAATAATAATGAAAATAGTAGCTTGAATAAAGGATAAGAATAATCTCTTTTGAAAAGTTGAAAATAGATTTTATATGAAGGGGTCTGATTAAAATGTATTTACGTGCGTTGATTCATATGGATAGAATTCAGTTGATGTATATTGAAATGTAATTTCATTAAAATTAAGCCACAGAGGGAAAAAAATATTACTCGGAAATACTGTGAATTTTAACTGGAGCGATTCCAGCGCTTAAGTAGAATAAACATAAATTGCAGTTCAAATGGAACATTCCGAAATCAAATGAAATAGGAAAATAATATAAATGCAAAAGGGATGTTTCAATTTCATATAGTATATTTTTCTACGCGCAAATGAAAAATCAATCTGTAATTATTTTTTCATGCTACAAAGGAATTTATCGAAGTGTAGCTTTGAGATAAATTGAATAAGATAAATATTAGGGGACTCGCGCGTTGTAAACGCCCGTTGCGGTTTGGAGGGTGAGCGAATATTCGATGTTTCACGCCCAAGTTGGCTCGAGAAAAACGGAGGATGATGAAAATGACATAGGGGATAGTTTAGTAAATACTGTGTCAAATATACTGTGTGTTAATCACAGGACGGTATATTTTTCCCTATGGTGCGAATGAAGCTTTACATGTACAATGTATACACACATATAGCAGAATAAAGCAGAAAATTCTGCTTCGTGACACGTTCTCTAGTCATATTCGTCGGAGCATATTGCTTGTATTCAAATAATTATCTTTATGAATCATCAAATATGTGAAAACTTTCCACAACAAAATCCACCTCGACCACTGATCACGTTAAATAATTTTTTAACAATATTTTGTTCGAGCAGAACGAGACGACAATGAATCGCGTAATGGAAATGTCAACTCAATTATAGTTACACCATATGAAAGTCTATGCTAAAAAAACTCAGTATCGCAAATCTTTTAATGTGTATAAAGTTCTTTTCATACCTCCTCAGACTACACTGTGCAGTTACCGCATTGTTTGCACTGTATTCCGTTCCTGACATTCACATTAACTCATTTCGCGGTGAGTTACCGCAAGCTGAATATATGAACGAAAATTTCGCTTCCATTTATATATCTTTACGAATATTCGTACAATTTTTTTCAACAAATGCTGTTTTTTGCAATGTGTACATTAGAGATGCTCTTAGCATTAGCAGAATAGATTTACGCCTCAATGCTCATAGTCGCTTCGCATCAAATGGGCACGTCAACAATATTTTAGACACAAAAAAATATATAAAATACATCACAACATATGAAATCATGGTCTTTCCATGGTAAACGAGAATGAACATACATTTTACGAATACTCACTTTACTTACTTACGCCAATCACACATGAATGAAAATTGCTGAAGGCGAATAAGAAATGAGAAAAACGAAGAAAAAAAAAATAGTGAGAACTGCATGGGAATCCTCGAGGTCATTAGGCAGTTTGCAACGTGACAAAAGGCTACTCTGTCGCATATTCACGAAGTGAGAGTTTAATATTACGTATATATATATATATATAATACTACAACATGCAGAAATGCCGGTGGCACAATCGTTAATTAAGGGGTGAAGACTCCTGAACTCCGGGGGTCGCAAAACTGCGCTCATAAATTTATTTTCAAGACACATGTGTGCAGACGACGCGCGGAACATATTCTTGAATATATATATATATATATATATATACATAAATGATGACGAGTGTGGGTGGAATACATGCATACACACCAAACGAATCCCAAAGTGAAAAATAATAAAATAAAAACAAAAAAACATAACTGAGATAAAAATAAAGGCATCGTTGTCATCAATAATAATTTTACGACCAACACAAAAATGATTAACACTCTACGATTTGCTGTTTTATCTCGTAATTAATTCTCATATCGTGAATGTTATCCATTTAATTATTCATCTATTCATTTAAATCATTCACTAATTTTTTTCCTTACTATTCATTCCATTCAACAAATAAGAAAATTCCGAATTTTGAATGATATAATTCACTCTTATGTTCTTGCACGCACTCGTAGTGCACACACCATGTATATGATATGTAAAAAATAATCATTTATTGTTAGTTATGTACGGGTAAGCAAGGACGCACGTAACTCGCGAGCGCTGAATGTAGGGAAAAGCTGAAGAGCCCGAGGCGTATCATGCAATGGAATGGGATATGTGTGTTGTTGGTAGTTGGTTATGTGGTGGTTGCATGGGAGATATGACACATGGGCCAACCCGCGTCGCGGTTCGTATACTCCACGATTTCACATGAATATATACAACGAAGCAGACATACACAGAGAGACATTGAATGGCCCGAGGAGGTCGCCACGGTTGTCACTATCTCTATCTCAGTCACACGCTATTTCTCTTTAGGGTCCGGTTAGAATTCTCTCTGTGGCCGCCGCGCGACAAGCACAGTAGCGGCAAATACCCATAAATATAAAATATGTCCCCGTTCTTTTACCCTTTCACACTAACACCCCACCGACACCGTCCATATAGTTCTTGCATGGTAATATATATAGAGATGGTCATGAGTTTATAAGGCACACACAGATACAAATGAATTTTTTTTTTTCATTGTAATATGGATATATTCTGGAGATTGAACGTATGTGTGGATAAATATATTAATATATGTATATGTGTGTATATCGAGATGAAATGGAGAAAATAAATAAATAAATATTTATATATATAGGAATTTTAAATCAGTGTTGGTTTCGTATCTCAACACCTTTGTGTGTACGACATTCCTTGCTGCCTTTTCCTTGATTTCTTCTATTTGCCCTCTTTGTCTGTTTCTCTCTTCGTTTCTATACATAGCTCAATTTATTTTTCTTTTTCTTCCAATTTTTCATTTATTCATTTTTTTTTAGGGCAAGAATGTTCAGAGTTGAACATTTTCAAAACGGAATTGCTGGACGGTGAATTTTTACACAATCATACTTCATCATTCAAAATTACTACATCTTGTTATTAATTATTAATTATGTTCCTATTAATGGTATCATTTTCCTAATTATGGAATCTTTGGGAGGGCATACAGAGCAACGAGGAGATGTTGCTAAGACTATATAATAATTTATTCACAAAAAGTTGAAGAAAAAAAAAATTTGTATGGAACATTTGTTTGTACTCGTGTACTACATTCGAGATCCCTCTTTTGTGTTTAACAATAGTATTAAACTCTATATGCTGTAAGGAGTGAATGTATTTATCATGCATACAATACATTAATTATTATTTCATTGAAATCAACAATCATCAAAAAGCAATTGGTACAGGTATTTAAATATATATATCTATATGAATACGTGCGATACGCTGACGCAATCGAAACGCTCGCGGTCGGTATCTTTTTGTGCTTCAGCTACT
The DNA here is from genome assembly GCA_030523085.1 of Meteorus colon. Classification (NCBI taxonomy): domain Eukaryota; kingdom Metazoa; phylum Arthropoda; class Insecta; order Hymenoptera; family Braconidae; genus Meteorus; species Meteorus colon. The sequence goes on from JAPYZH010000303.1 coordinate 158,403, forward strand.
AGTCATCATATATTTCATCCCATTCTGTATTTATATATATATATATGCGCATTGTAATGGAATATATACCCGAAGAAAAAGAAATTTGATTCTGTGGTTCACACAATTCTCACTTCAGATATATAAAAATATGTATAAGCTATCTTAATGGATAGAGTCTTAATATATTGAACTTTATTGAGACCAAGTAGATACGAGTTCATAAATGTATTTCGCGTAACATTAATGTGTCAAATCATATTAGAAGATCACATTTTAATTTATTTCTTTTTTCAGAGAAAAGTTATTTGGAACTAATCTATTCTCGAAAGCTCTAAATACAAATTAAAGGGTCAATACCCTATTTTTAGGGTCTAGATATATACAAGATACGTTGTCTTGCTATCGTATTGGGACATCGGTAATATAATGTATTTGGTTGCGTTACGCATAACAAGAAGCTGAAGCAAAATGACTTAATAGTAGAGGACATCAGCAGTAGCAGTGTCACACAGACGCGCACACTAACAAAATTTTATATGCCTGTAGGGCATATAAGAAGACAAACCATAAAACGAATGAGGTACATTTGAAGCCTTCATACGAATATACATCAGCCATAAATAAAAAAAAAAACCTCAGAGAACTGAAAAAAAAGTTCATATTCCCATCTTAATCGGAACTGTGACATAGCGTGAAAATAAAATATTCATGCAATTTTATACGATAAATATAATGTTGCAGAATTAATAACAAAACGCAGTGGAAAAATTATCAAAGTAATTGGATCGAATTTTTTCCATTCATTCGACGAAGGGAATCATAAATACATAAAAAACAGAAATGCTGTTGCAGTCACAGATTTGCAGCCAAATTTCAAATACCTTTCTGTATTACCCAACATTAGAAAAGGAGTTAATTAATAATTATTTCACTCCGTAATCGAATTTTTGAATAACCCGCAAACCGAAATGAATAACAATACATAATGTAAACGTCTCCTTCTTTTATTATGTGGAAGAGAACATCATGTGCAGCTAGATAATAGCTTAAGCATACATTCGGTTTAACACATTAACTCATATTCAGTTTATACATAAATATATACATCCATATGCTACATATAAAATGAAGGCACGCGCTTCCACATACACTCACAGTTGAAATTGCGATCGGCACGAGCGATAGAGTTCAACAGATGGATATATACGATAGTTCCTTTCAAATGAATAATCTGTGCAAGAATCGAGTGAACATCTTGGAGAAGAGAGAAAGAAGAGAAATAGTGTGAGACGCCAACACACACTCACGTACCCAGTCAACTCTCTCAACTCACGACAACGATGGAAACCCGTTCTCATTATTATATTCATATTCGTATATATTCAGGCGGCGTTGGCAACTACAGCAGACGCGCCACCATGCTACCTAATATAAATGTATATATAGAGAACAGCGAACAACCAAATCAAAAAGAAAAGAAAATAATATAGAAAGAGACAGAGAGAATGTGTATGCATATGAATGCTTACATAAAAGAGGATGGAAAAAAATATGTATAGATATCACTGGTATAAAAATCTCTTATAAAAAGTTAAATAGTGCCGCCGCCGATGCCGCCACCACACTACCACCACCACCTCCATCATGAAGAATATGAGTAGAGAGGTAGGACGACAATAATGAATAAAATATTTCGATTCTACTAGTGGAACTATTTTTGGTTATAATATTTCCACGTTTCGTTCACGCGTACGAACGCACGCGGGGTTCTTTACACCTGCATCCTCGTGAACGAAAGAGATGAGATGAGACACCCACGAATAGAAAACGACACAAACAAATTCATATGAAGATATGTATGTGTATATATGAATGTGTAAAGCATAATTTTTACATTCTCCGATTGCCTCCGATGTCCGTGAAACGTTCACAACCACGGGGTCCCGCTCAAAACGTCGACGCGGTTATATTATACATTTACCTGACCGCTATTTCATCGTGATATTCCACCCAAAATCCCGCCTCCTTCATCGCGGCATCCACTTCTGCGTGCATATGTATACATATACAAATATACGTGTCATATGAAAAAACGCAAAGGGGAAAAAAAATCGTCACGGTGAGAGAGAGTATGCGGATGTGAAAGATAATTCCAAATACTCATAATATATAACAGACATATATTATTCACCAACCACTCATATATGTGTCAGTTTGTTATTTATTTATATATTATCTTTCTTTTTTATTTTTGTTTTCTATGCTGAAGTCAAAGATATAATGAAAAAGAGGGAGGGAAAGAGAGAGAAAGAGAAGCCGCACTTTTGATCACACGTCAGCTCCTGAAGAATGTCTTTCTCAATTATTGTCCAAGTGTTTATGCGCGCACGCAATTTTGTCAAAGGAGAACTTACGAATATTTTGTGCGATCATGAAATATTCGGGTGTAGTAGAATAATAAACTCTGTCAATAATTCGCTTGTGCTTAACAATGCATTTTCCAGCAACGACAATGGTGAAAATTAGTTCTGAAATCTTTGTGCACACTGAAACATTGACAAGTACAGAAATGAAAATTTTCTCTCTGTTTCAATCTTTAATAATGACTTCTACGAAAAAGCCAACATTTTTTTTCTCTTCATATACCGAACGTGTTTCATTCTTGTCTCGAATTATTTTACCACACGAAAACACCTTTTCGCCAACATCGCAGCCAGCAAAAGACCCCCCGGTGGGATTTCTCGAAAACTGCTAATTGGGTGGGTAAAACCACAAATGGTTCCACTCAAACTATAGACAACTACGACACAATTCTTTTGCTCCTTCTTCAGTTCGGAAATCTTTTATGTATTACAATACAAATGTACATATTGGTACAAATGCGTTTGTTATATATAGTGACACGGCGGCACCACAGTGTTTATGCATGTACATACATATACATGCCTGATGCACTGTGGTAGTGAAGACGTTTTTGTTGAGACTCAACGGGTCTCGACCGACAGTGGACTAAAACGGAGAAGTATACCTCCTTTTTCAGAAAGGATGTTTTCCAACATGACAAAGAAAACTGATTATTACCCAAAGCAGGGGGGTCTCTTCTTAACTGTTGTTGTAGTGACGAGCGCACGACGATGAGGGTCAAATTTTTCTGTATATGCTATGTATAAACTTAGGGAAAATAAGTATTTTTGTATGACAGTGGTCGTACGACCAAGCTGCAAAAGAAAAAAATTATATATATATATATATATATATATATATCCCAAGTTATTTACTTTGTATTGGTTATATTATATATTTATTCTTTTTTTTTTCTTCCTTCCTTCCTTCCACTTAATGTTTCGAAAAAAGACTATACGATTTACATGCCTAAGATATATTTGAGTGTTATACTATTGACGGCTTGTCCACTGTTCATCACAGTAGTGAACAACCAAGATATAATAAATAATCCATTATATTTTATCTGTTAGGGGTACACACATTGTGTGTATCCAACATATATTGATACATAAAGACTGAATTTTCGCAAGGGATTGGAGTTGTACACGTAAACTGATGACAAACAAATTTCTTTTGTGTTGTAATCCTGTGTCCCCATATGGAACTGGAAATCGACATTTCACTCGTAATTTTTGTTATTCTATAATAATTGAATAGTAGAAATTTTAATTGTTAAAAAACAATTTCCCTACGAATTCTACAACAAACAATTTGATTCTAATTCAAAATTGACAGGGAAGAGTTGGTCATGAAGAATGAATATTTAGGTATTTGACATCGATAAGTGTATCATCAAGCAGGACCGAATCGCGGCATCTGTCACTGCCATAAAATAGTCTGGACTTGTGTCGTAAAATATACCAAATGGGAAATTATATAAGCTCACATGTTTGTCATTAGACGTGAATAATCGCAACACCTTTTCGTCAGATCGAAAATTGAAAAATATAGGGACAGAATAACGCGGGTTTTGTTGTGCCGACGGAAGGCGATGATGCAGAGGCAGTTCGAAAAAATGCATATATACCTTCGTATAAAAAACACACATTTACTATTCACGTAGAGGAATGCCCCGCAGTGCCAGACATGAAGACGTCACTCAGAGAACGCGAGAAATGCTATGCAGCGACGGGGTCAAACCCGGAGTAAATAACTGACCGCCAACAGGGCGATATGCGTTCAGATCAGAACCGAATACACATCTGTGTCTTTTATACGTACTTGGTACTCATCTATTTGGATTTTTTTTCTTCCTTCTCCCTTTCATCTTCTCTCTTTTCTTCTCACCATTTATATATACACAATCGTGAAGATGCAGTGACTCAGCGCGATTATTTTTTATTTTTGACACAACCCTCAAAGATATGTTTTTTATCTTTTTCTGTTTTTCTGCGGATTCAATTCTAACATTGAGAAGTATATTTTTTATTAATTTTAAAAATCACCACAATAGTTTGAGCGAAGAAGAAAATAAATTGGATTGTTGATTGCACTTCTGATGAATATGATATTGCGTAAGTAAAGTAAAAGTAGGATACATGTGTTTGAGTGTATCAATCTCTATTGGATAAATAAATAATCACTCGAACTTGAAGCGTCATCCTTTATAAATGAAATTGGTTGCTGGTGTGTGTGTATGCGTGTGATGCGCAGCGGCGGCGGCACCGCTCCTCGCGTGAATTGTACACAATGCTACCATAAATTAGGACCTGCCCCGTTTTGTGCTATCGATGATTTACGGTCTAGTGCGCCAGAGTTTATGTATATGTCCATGCACTAACAAATATTTTGCTAATGCTTATCAATAATTTATGAAGAATATGTCGACGCGCTTCAATGTATATGTACATGTGTATTTATACGTAATATCATATACATACATAAGCATGGAAATATAATTGAATTAACATATGGAAAAATGTGTGGAATCATCAAATTGACAGAGTATTAACTGATTTTGGCTGATTCTACAGGAGGCAATGCATGAAGAAACTGAATTTTCAACTTGGCAGTTTAATTGCTCACTCAATTAGTTTAACTCTGTCATTTTAATCTTGACTTCTTGCATATTTCAATGAAAATAAATAAATTCTCCAATCAAAACGTGCGGGTGTTGAACAAATCTTAGCTATGCGGCAATAACAATAAAAAAGAATAAAATAACAACAGTTAAAAGAGTAAAGGAGGAATACTGTACGGCGATTAGCAGCAATGACGTAGCACCCATATGGAAGAAAGCAATATACGTGTGCAACGGGACAGATTCTTGTGATAAAAAGATCACAAAATGAACAAATGGAGAATGCACGAAGTGAAGGGCTGAATGAAGAATCTGTATAATGTGTATCTATATTTATATACAAATAAACATGCACACAAACGTCATATCCGACCTTTTTTTGTTTATGTAGTATGTGCTATAGTTCAATGATTATAAATTTAATAATGAGCAAAGTATTAGCTACTAAAAATTTTTTATAATTTTCCTGCTATATGTTCATGAGTATTTTCATTTTACGAGTGTTTATGCATATATTATATGAATGTTCATTTTATACCAGTCCTGTTTCTCCACCAACAAGCTATATGAAACAAGTCTTCTCATGCTTATATCAAATATTGAAAAAAAAAAAAGACAGGCGAATGAGATGAACATGATCAAATAATTTATTGATATTAAATTACAACATCCGCACGTTTTTTTCATGAATATAGGAACATTCAATTATACACTTACAATTCCACTGAACATCTTCAGTTTACAGATTCGAACATTGCTAGATTTGAACGCTTCTATTTTCTATTCTGTGCACAGATAAACATACAGCAAATGGGACCGTATACCACTGCAATGTTTACAAACTCTACTGAGAATTATTCGGATGGAATGTCTTTGTTCCGATGTTGATGCCAACAACTCATTGAGCGTTGGATATGCACAATCAAATTCCTGGATACGCTTGAACGCATATCTATACTATAAATATGTGTGTATCTGTTCATTTTCGTGCGTTATTTGAATAGAAAAACCCGGCGGCATCACACTCTCATGCGACTGTTATTCAGATTATTCGAAGACAACAATATAGTTAATTATCTTTCAATATCTCTGAGACTTCAATGCTTGGGCGTTCTATCTAGTTTCAATTGAGACACTCTCACTCTGATTGTGAGAAACTCTTTTATTTTTTGTTTTGTTTTGAAGATCAAGGGGAAGGCTAAAAGAGAGTTTCGACAATGCTCGAGCCAAGGAATTCGATGGAGGATGCAAGATAGCATACAATTACGTATCAACAATATGAATATATAATCAATCAAACAATAATGCACTTGGAATAAATATTCATCTCCAAAAAATTTACATTCCCTCCATGAAAAAAAAAAAAAAAAACAAAAGAGTCCAAAAATTCATTACATATTTTTGTATCAATATCAAATTAACACTCACCTAGTTTGAAAAAATTATCCTCGCCCAGATAACTTCTTTCTATTATCAACGAAGGCCGCACAAAATTTTCACCTCTTTCGTATTGTAGCCCTCGCTTACACCCTCATTTTCATCAACAAATAGCGAACTTATACCTTCAAAAATAATTTATTATGCTGTCCCATGGATCGTCCAGTAATATTACCAAACGGTATTTGTCTCAATTTCACTCCCGCTATTATCACACACGCACAACACACCGAACTCAGTATAACGAATATCTATAACGAACGATGTTCATAATCGACCGATTAAGTAATGGATTTTTATTTCTTTTACTGTTCGTGTCTTCGTCACGGGGAAAAACAATGTCGTAGATACGATAATACCTACTTTCAATTACAATAATCTTATATATAATGTTTTACACCCTTGCTCCCCCTTCTGCTCACCCAGTCTATTCGTATGTATATATATACATATATATATCGTATGTCTCCCGCCACATTTACGTCAACCTATCGTAATTCAACCCTTCCACCCTCGCAGTCCGATTTCAAGTTCGAAGGGAGCAAATACTTGCATGAATTATTATAATTTCAATTATTAATTAAAATTACATAGAGATATACGATATTTACCCGGTTGACAGTAGAATAATTTCGTCAATACAACTAAACGTCGATTGATATTACGATCTGTACGGACCCGATAGTGCGTTTCAAATATTTCATCTTAGCGTCAATGTCTGCGTATTTTTTTCGATTATTTATTTATTTTTATTGTATATATCATATATAATATATTATGAGTCAAGCCCGAAATATCTCGTGAAACTCTCGGCGTGTGTGTCGCGTTCGCGAACGAATCTCGGCTGCTGGCTTTCTCTCTCACGTCGATTTGAGTTTCGTGGTACCGCCGTTGTGTGCGCTGCCACCGCAGAGCGCTGAATCCAAAGTGGTGGAAGAGGAAGGAGAGGGGAAGAGAGCTGGAACGAGCGAAGGGGTGTGGATCGTAAAGTAGGGGGAAATGATGATATAGAACTGGTCGCGCGCGGTTTGCGTTTTACTCCCCACCAATATCCACCATTCTATAACGAAAATCCACCAATTGGATGATAAGTGCGTGAATATTGTAGTGGGGCTGACAATTATTGTGGTGGGGGCTGAATAAAATACGCGGTGGGGATGCTGGAGCATCTGGAGCGTCATGAATTCATGATCAGTGAGCAGCGCGAGAAATGCGCGGCTTGTTCGCTCAGTTTAGTCTATAGCGTTAAAACTTCTCATCCAAGCGTCTCCGGGATTCGTTTCCAAATTCAAAAACGCATATTCACTCCCGGGTTCAATTGGGAATATGTATTATTGCGAGCAATGAACACAAATGTATAAATGATTATGAAAGGTACAAGGAATGGTAATAAGATGAAATTTCTGTAGTTTCGGATGGAAAAACCAGAGAATGATGATGATTTTCGTGAAGGCCAAGCAGAAAGGAAGAAAAAAAGGCAGACTGATGATTTCAGGCAGAAGCTGGAGTCTTCACTGATGGCCAAATGGATAAAACTGATGATTTCATGAAGAGTCATCGTTTCCAATTCAGGTCGTCAACACAATTTTAAATGTGATATAAATATATTATTACAGTATTTCCAAGGCAATTGGTATTCAATGTACCATATAATTGTCTCATATCATTCAATTTCGGATTGACAATTCGTTGGTACGGTCATCATTAGTTCCAATTGTTTTAGTTTGATGTCTTCTTAAGATGAAATATTTACGATCCAATAATGATAAATTTCTGAAGCATTTACTCAGCCTGCCCTATCGAAAACATTTCGGATCATCGATCTCCCCTATTCAGGAGTGGAATGAGCTCCAAATGCTCTCAACATTCCTGAACTGAAAATCAATTTTTTGACACATAACAACGCCGCGTTCCTTCTCAAAATAGCATTACAATTCATCGAGACTATTTACATATGAATTTCTGTTTCGTTGGAGCAATGATAAGTATTAATAATAGAAAAAGCGAATGACATCTATTCCCATGGCCGAGACACGAGACCCAAACACGCCTGAATGATATGTTAGTACGTCACTCACTAGACCAAACGAAACAGCGGCTAAAATGTCAGCGAGGGAGAACGTAGAAGAGTGCAAAAGGAAGAGGCGCGGTGGAGAGGAACGCTTCAAAACTGAGTGAAACATATAAATAATAATAGTCGAGTGAGAAAGGACATTCAAGAAATATTTGGGAAGGATATATATATACTAGATATGTGTGGGATGATAAAACGTGCTTTGAACGTGTTGGAGTATGCTGAAACTCGCACATGTAACAAATACACATATATAGATATATATTGTAGCGCAGCCTCTTTGCATGGACCAAAATGGCCACCATGCCGGAAGATGATTGGATAACCGGAAATGGGTGGGGGGCGTGGTCGACGCCCTTTGACTCGAATCATTGGAGACTCATATATGTGTAGAAGTTTTTTTTTTTGCAAATTGCCCAAGGCGCGACGAGAAGGCCGCGTGCGCGCGCGCTCGATACAATCAGAGGGGATGAAAGTCACGAGAGGGAGAGAAGGTTCTACCGAAGGATGCAATTCAAGTGAGGATCTTTATGCATGTATGGGTAGAAATGTGGATAAAAAGAAAGAAGAGAAAAAAACGTGAAATAATAATAAATGAAAGAAAAAATAAAAAATGAGACGACAAGGAGATTGAGTGCGTCGTGAGGCCACGAGCGAGAAGTATCCTGTGAATAGGAGCGCTTTTTTATTGGTTCTCTCTTCTCATTTTATATACATTGGCACTAATGTATATGCTATTTCAGATGAGCATTGCGCTCATTCTGGACACGTATGGACACATAAAATGTACGTGGATGTAAGTGAGGAATATTGAGAGTATCAAGTTGAAATTCTTTAGAATATCGAATATGGCTTTGGAGTAATGTAAGAACGGATTTTATAGTTCACAAATGAAAAATTTTCGTTGTTCAATGAATACAGTCTGTTGGAAAGATTGACTGATTCCCCATAATATCAACTCTTTGATATCCTGTGATAGCAATATCAAACCTTACTCAATATTTACACATTCCCATTTTTCCTAAATCTAATTGAACGCCGAGGTCACGAATCACTCTATTTAGTAAACAAACATGAATAAATAGTAATTGGTGATTGCAATCACCTTGCAATTGACGTTGTCCTCGTGATACCTTTCTGATTAAATTCTCATTCATCCCAAAAGTCAAAATACCTCGCTTACCATAAAATCAATCAAGCCATTCTACTAATATTGTATTATTCTCTGTCTCATAGCAATAAAGCATCAATCTGACACCAGAAGGATATGCCAACGCATGAAAGGAATATTTTATCCGAGGTGTCATTTTTTTACAGTGTAGGTAAAATACAAAAACATGTCACACACAAGCATACAAATATGCTCATTTCTATATTATCCTTGAACTGCCAACCTGGACCCAGTCCATAACTGAACGTGAATAAAAATAAACTCAGCAGTCGTTATGATACAAAACCACACAGAAATATATATGTTCATCTCATATATATATAAAAATATAAATATATAAATATATATATATACATATATAGGTGTATAAAGAGGGTTGACCAACCAGTTCGAAATGCGTCGCTCTTTGTTACCACTCGCCTTCACTATTCTGCGGATACCCATCACAGAGAAGTATGTTTTCGTATGTTTCTGTGAACTGTCGCCAACTATACATAGAAACAACCAAAAGGACTTAGTATATATGTCAATAATATTCATACAAGGACAATATACATTTGCGTAGTCTATATGATTCAGTTCCATACTTATCTACTTTCAACGACTACACATGTAGAAGTCTATGCACACATTGAAACGAATGGAAACAGTATGGAACTCTTGTTTGTATTGGCTATACATATGACTACGGTTAGGCAATCACGACATTTCACTACTTGCAATAAAACAAGAAAATGAGAAATTCATTGGTTGTTTGAGAATTTTCTGTTTATTTGTTGATCAATAATAAAAATTCATTTTTTATTAAAAGCACACCAATCTAAATTTGCAAGTAAATTAATGGTTGTATCTTCCCCTTGACAGAATTGTTATTATTATTTCACAAACTCACTGCTCCTATTTATGAACATGAAACATCTGGCGAATATTTGTTTGTATGTCCATCATCATCAACACTTTATACCTAGAGATGCAACAGAGCGACAGAGAACGAAAAATCATCGTCGTGCGCCGAGTCGTCGTTTGTCGTCAAAAACGTGGGTGCCTTTTACCCTCATCGTCCTATACAAGGCACAGAGCGTTAGCATCTATAATCCGACGGTCGAATGTTTGACAGAATAATTTTCACGTTAGCGGGGTGCATTATACGCTCTTATGCGCCCATGGGGCTTGCCGGCATTGTCGCCAATAAGCCGTATCCCACACCGTGACTATTGTAAAGTTGTGGGCACAACCCAGACCCATGACGAAGCTTGGAGCTCCAGCTACGAAACAAGTTGAAGAGAAAAAAAGAACGGGGGTTGGCTACAGGATCCACGAACTAACACCAAACTCTATTCTCTCTTTTTTTCTCTGTTCAGCATTTCTTTCAAACTCTTTCGAAAGTTATCATCATCAATTGTTGCGGCTATTTTTTCGTCGTCGACAGACTTTTATTCGCATTGTTTGGTTGAGGTACGAAAATTCAGCAAATTCAGACGATGTAATACATTTTTATTGATGAGAAATTATTCGAGTTACTATGAAATTTTAAAGAGTGAATTCACTTTGCTGCTCTGCTGTGAAGAACAGATCCTGATGTCTCGTTAATCCATCCTGAAATGAGGCAACCATAGAATCAAATATGTAGACGTATGAGTGACATTTGATTGTTTGGAAATTAGAGGACATATATAGTCCATATACTTCTCTCCCATATACGCATATATTTTTCTATTGATATTTTGTTTATATGTAGAGATATATATTTCAGTTGTGAATGTACCGACTTGCCTCCAGCGACAGCTATTATATTCCATTGGATGTCCTGGAAATGGAAGAAAAGGAAAATCTAGAACCATATGAGGATTCTTCTTCTCCTGAACACCATATAATATGTATAGGAATGAATGAAACGCCCTTGGGCATACAGAAGGGCCAAATGGTGTATGGATATATATCGTGAAATATAATAGACACGTTTCCAAACATGGAAAAATTGCGAGCTACATGAGATGCCTACAATGAAGATCATTTTGTCTCTCCAGAAACTCACGCTTTTTTTACTTTAAACGTCACGTGTCATTCGAAAATTTCATGGTGATGAATTGAATAGATAATTTCAAAACTCGAATGAAATTATGTGCTCTAGAAAAATTTATCATCGTACTTAGAACTGCCATTTGAAGGTAAGCAGAAAGCAAACGATATCGTCTGTATAACTCATGTTTTCTGTAACTTCCCTGTGAATGCAAGTCAATCCTTCACAATTCGGCGACTTGTGTTACTACGGAGTGTTACACAATCAGAAAGTGAAAAAAAAAATTACCCAACTAAAAGAGTGCTCTTCTCGCCGACCCTTGAAAACATGTTCTATTGAACATTCTGTCTGCATTCTTCTCTTCTTTCCTCCCTGTTTGGAATCAGCATTATAATCGACACACCTAAATACCAACCAAAATGTACATTGGCTCTTCTCTCAGTCCCCTCATTTTTTATGATATTTCATTTCATTTTTTTTTTTCTCCAAAATTGTTTGTGTACACCCGGTGATTGGTATCGCATGACGTCAACCGCGAGACAACCTGGTCATATCTCGGTGGAGATGATAGAGTGAAATGAGTGAAAGAAGGAGCGAGACCTTTCGGTCTGTCACTCGACACCAAATCAGACAGAATCTGTCAAAAATCTGTCACACGTCTACAATACAATGTGTATGAATATATATATAGATGTTCAGGGAGAAAAAGCCACTGGCACAAGTTTCTATTTTTTCCTCTCTTTCTGTCGTCTTCATGGCCCATGCAGATAGAACATGGATACAAAGTGAAGTTGCCCGTAACCCACTATGAGTAATATATATATATATATATATATATATATGTATAAATATGTATATGACTGTATATAGGTGAAACCCTGTTGCTATGTTATATTTGACACCCTTCGGCCCAATAAAATAAAATAGCCCGTATGGAATGTGGTCGACAAGGGGAATTTGTTTGTATGTATTCGTGTTTTTCTGAGTGGCATATCCTCACCCGACTCTTTCACGCCTTCTCGCGATTGGACACTTGCGATGATCCTGTCACTCTGCTCGTATATTTAATGGAATATAAAAAAAAATATTATATATGGATATATATTCAAATAAGTCATTAGAAATAGAAAGAAAATGAAACAAAATGATAATTTTATTGTGGGAGAGAATGAAATTATAACGTTGTGAATAAGATTGAACAGAAGTGAATAAATATGAATTGAAATCGATGCGAAATGTTGATTTTTCGAAATGGCAATGAAATGCCATGAAATAGATTTAGATATAATCTAGTCATTATGACACCTTCATTCAATTCTAATGTACCTCTGGTGTTCTGTGTCTAACAGTCATTCACCAACCGTCAATTAATATTTTTTATTTTACTTCATTTTCTTTTAGTTTTAAAAAGTGGGGGACGTCAACATGTCAAGCCATACATGGTTCGTTAATTTACTTCCGGCTTTACAGTGTAACGGATTTAACGTCATCGACAGGAAAGATAATAACCAATAGCCAACAAAATCAAAAAAAAAAATAAAATATATGAATTGTAATAGCAATGAATTGTGATGAATCATATGGAATTCTCAGACAAAAATTCTCGAAACAAACATTCAATCATCTACCAATGTGTATCCTCGTTTTCCTGTCTATCTATATAAGTTATATTCAATTCTGATGCAGAAACCAATCACGTTTGGAAAGAAGTAACATTTTAAATCAAACATATAATGAAAACATGATCTGTTTCAGTTCTGGTTTTCTATTTTCACTTACCATATTTATTCATAATACTCATGTACATATAAAAATGTTTTTTAACAATGCATCATACAGTTCCAACTAGAGATTTCATTTGAAATGTATTGCCCTTTCAAATAATGGGCACTTTCTTCACTATTCCATCTAAAGATAAATTCTTTGATTGCTACTTTTTCTATTTAACAATTCACACTCGGTTAGTGAATATATGATACCACAAAAATTTGAATTTTATCTATGTATAACACGACTTGTGTGCTCGAATCCTAATCTGAACTTCCAAGTTATAATCCCCCGCAAGCTTGACGCCAACACACATTTACTTATTGTTGACATATTAGAAAGGCCTGTTAAAGCACGTGAGTATATAGTACTCTTTGAATCATGATCGAATTTACTCTTCGCCCTGATTGTCATCATCTTCATTCACTTCCATTTTATATAGCAAATACTTTGTGAGCTGTTGCATTCTTTGATCTCTCTCGGTACCAGTACAATCGCCCATTAATTTATCGACAAAAATTTTTTGCTCTGCTGTCATAAACTCATTTGGCTCAAGGACATTTATCAGCAAACTTGGTAAACTCACGTCATAATACAGGAAAATCTACAAATTTTTAAACAATCGAGAACATGGTATGAAATTATCGAGAATGAAACCGTTCCGAAGGCATCAACAGTATCTCTGTCAAATTATATAATACCTTATTGGTGAATGTTGCATACACCATACTGGGTGTTGATAGCCCGGGTGCCAAACTGTAAGATCCAGTACAGAAAGATCTCACCGGCTCTTCAAATTGAAAACGTACACTGCGTCGCTGTTGATCAAGAATATAAGTTTGTCCGTCCCATGCGCACACAACAATTTCATCAGAGCCATCACCCGTCACGTCCAAACGAGAAAGTGCAAAAATCTGATGATCGACTTGCATAGCCCTAAAAATTTAAAGTTTATATTTCTCATGAATGCCAATCGAATCTTTGATGCACCGTCATGAAGGACAAGCGCAAACATACTCTTTGCAATTATTTTTTCATGTTTTCCTACCTACCACAGGATTATCTCATCTTTGACCAGCATTATTGTTCCATCGAGAGTGGCAAGAGCATAAGGTTTGCTCTGCATTGAATTTTTGACTTCTATATTTGGTTTATCTGGTTCTACTTCGGTTTTTGAAATTATTATTTTGTCTTCCAAACACATTTGTTGCTTGCTCAAAAAGTCACCATACGTTGGTAAAATTGATTTTTTTCTGTTACTTTGACTCGTAAAGTCACCAAGTATTACATTACCACCGATAAAATTCCCATCCACTTGATCTATTTCCACTGAATCTAATCGATCGAATGTCTCCACTGATCCACTTCCTCTATCCACTGACTCTGGATCATGCCTTCCCATATCACAACTTCCATCCAAACTTCGTTTACGTATTTCAGGTTGTGAACAATTACGACGAAACTGTAATGAACTTGATTTGGAATTTTTCGGATCAATTTGGCTGTCATCATGGAAATTCGATGTCATTGTATCATCTTTAGAAATCAATTTTCTTGGAGTTTCTTGAGGAAATAAAAAGTCAGCGGCCTTACCAGGCTCCAAATTTCCAATTATCTCCGTTGAAATATTCGGATTACGCATTCGTGATATACCAAGTGTTTGATAATCAACGCAACTGGCTGCTGCTTCACTTCTTGTATCTGAATCATCGTCAGAACCACAATCATCTGGGTTACATTTGATTCGCATGAATGTTCCACCTGGTTGTGCTACAAGAAGAGTTGCAGTTCCATCGCTCAGATGCTGCATCGGGAATGAAAAAAATAAAATACTAAACAAAAATACAAAATATTACGATAACTTTTTTTCACCTTTTATTCTGATTGAAATAATGGTTCATTCAATTTTATTTCTATTATTTTGTCACAACTATGTTATATATTGGCATCTGATAATTCACCTGTAATGTCACAGTTCCAATTTGATTAGCGCACTCCCATTTATTCAAGCCGACAAGTTTGCCGGTTCCAAGATCAGCATTACTCGACCATCTGTACGATCTAACAACGCGATCCGTTAATCCAATAATCATTTCATTTGCACCATCGCAATCAACATCAGCAATGAGAATCACTTTGGTATTCGGTGGTATCCTTTGCAAATGCACACACTCCATTTTACATGACATATGATCAGCAGTCTCGTTTAACCGAATGAATTGATCAAAATCATTCCCACCTGAAAAAATAATTGAATTTGTACACATTCATAATCATACCCATATCACACGGATGAAATAATAATTATCACATTGCGAATAATTTCTAATTACAATGTATAATACATCTACAATCCAGAGGCAAATGTGAACATGAATCGAGTAATGATTATTTCATATGCAATTTCTGCTCTTTTTGTCTTTTATTTATTGACTTTTTGACGATGTGTTACTTACCTAACTTTTGATTTTCTGGAATACCACGAGCAGTTGTTTGGTTATTGGTTGCTGTAATATTTATACCGATATTGACGGGGCGGGGACTATAAAAAATATGTACCCAACCATCGCCACAAATAACAACAAGTGCATTACGGCCATAATTGAAAATATCGCCGATTGCAACGCACGTTATGAAACCCAAGCCAGTTGTCTTATGCCAGATCTCTGTTCCCTGAATGAAGTCATCACATAATGGAGATTCAAATTGGTTTTCAACTAAATTATTTATTTTTTATCTAATAAAGTAATATGGATATTCACTTTGAAAATGTACAATTCTCCTTCAGAAGTACCAACAACTAATTCATTATCGCCGTCATTATCAACATCACCTATAGCTATTCCATGTCTAAATATATTTCCAGGTACGTCCCACTGCACTCTTTTAACGAAGTTTACTGCCCTCATAGTAATTACAATTTTCCTAGTCTTCGTTTGATACCGTTTTCCTGTATTTATCTATTGTAGACGAGTTTTCCGTGATATTCTGTAAGGCACTCGATTAAGTGGTAGGAACGGTTCCAGAAATTGCCATCTACTTGGTGGCCATAGAATGCATGTTGCTCTGGCAGTTATCAAACCAAGAGATACAGGCCCGAATAAATTGGAATCACTCGAACGTCCTGTATTATCGCCCTCAACCCAACAATGACCATCTGGTATCTGAATAATCACAAGAGAAAAAAAAATGGAAATAATTCTGAAGATTCAAATCGTCGATAAGTTTCTAACTTCGTACCCTTAAAAACGATGATTTGTATCCAATAGTATCCAATTCATCGCCTTCCAATGCTATTACACGTTTAATCAGCCTGTCGTTTGGGTTCCTCGGCGATACAAGTGAAACAATATCACCGTGATTCAAATTGTAACCGCGCACTGACCAACGATTCAAAAATACAATATCAGTTTGTTTTGCATCTGGGTTTAATGTTGGTTGCATTGATACACCGTCCACAAGTGCAGGATATCCTACTCTATCAAGAAATGTTATTGCAATAGGAATTGCAGTCAGGGCACCACGAATGATAAAGTATAGGCCCATGTAGTTGCTTCTTTATTTGATTCATATTTTTCATTAGTGCCGCCAAAATCCATGTAATTTACATAAGAAAGAATGAACAATTATATAACTAGACTAAATCAAATATACAAATCTTTTTTATCTCAATTATTCACTGATATCACATGACGATTCTCAGCAAAATACATAGTTATCCATGATAATGCATTAATGTTAAATACAATTTCAGTATAATCATTGATGTTATAAATAAAAATGAATGCAACAAAACAGGCCATGAATGTGATTTGAGAGGTCAATATTATCTTACAAAGATCATTGCAGTTAAATTTGCGTTTGATTTCTTTCTTCAAAGGTACTACAAAGATAAAGTTATCAGCAATGCAGAAAACTTCTGAGAATAGTTGATAAATTCTTAGATCATGAACAGTATTTGTTTCTAAAATTTTTCTCCGTTAACATCAGTATCATTTTCAAGTACTAAAAATTGTAGAAGAGATTATTGGTAGTAAATAATAGAGGTTATGATATTGAATTCTGCAAAGTGAACATCAAGCACAATGCACCAAACACGGAAACCATGATTCGTTTAGCAATTTGATTTGATCACACAATACTCTCATAATTAACAAAATATCACTTCATTACTTACAAATAAATTACATTGATATTGAGAAAGTGTAGTTCCACATGGCATATGCAAGTGTAAATATAAATGTTATATTCAGTATTGTCAGGTTGGTGTGGATTGGTGAAAATGGACGACGAGAATGAGATCCCCCAATCAAATTTCGGAATGACAGCTGGTTGGTTTCAATTGCAAATATATAGATGAATCTAAACACATTTCGAATGGCGCTGATTTTAAATCTATATTATGGAACATTTCTAATTTTAGCTGTTAGGCCGTTGGTGGAAACAACCATTCGCCTACAATATGAACCACGGTTAATGTGTGGGCAATTGTTCAAAACACCAAATCAATCTGAGAGTATGGGAAATCGGATTGATATGGATATATAAATTCGCACGATATACTCAAGCAATATGCTGATTGTAGAGATAACAGGATGACATTTATCAATTTCAATCGATAAACAATTTATTGGTCATCAAGACCTTGTTCTATCAGATGTTGTCGATCGGATAATCTGGAGTATGGAATAACAAATCGCAAAATTGTCATTACATTATTATTTCATATTGGATTCTGCAGCAAAAGAATGATATAACCGGAGCATGAGAATGTCACAAAGGAAGATTATGAATTATTCCTGCTGCTCATATGGCGAATGAAATGATCCCATTCATTCTTTGGACAGCTCGTCCATAAGTTATCTATCTAAATTTACTCAGAAACGCAATGGCAATTTATTCAATTATACTACCAATAATTAATTGAATAACTATTGGCATGTTCTCTTTTTATACGCTGCCCACAATCGTTTCTTATACTCCGAAATTGCTGCAGATTTGTTCGCAGCTTCTGTTATACCACGACCAACAACGGCTAAATCGGCTCCAGCATGAACAACGGATTCTGGCGTATTATATTGCTGTCCAAGATCATCTGAAGCTTTTCCCAACTTAACCCCGGGTGTCAATTGAATTAATCCTGGATCCGAAAACTGATTCGACTGGCACACATGACCAACTATCAAATCGGAAGTTTCTGATATCTTTACAGAGTCTTTGACATAATTCCCAGTCGTTAATGACCCTTTGGACGACATTTCAGTAATAACAAAAATTCCACGATCTTCAGAAATATTTGTAAGTGCACCTTTTAGGCCACTGAAAATCCCAGGTCCCGCAATTGGATGGACAGTGATCAAATCAGCCCATTCAGCAATCCTGTAGATTCCTTTCGAGTATTGATCGGACACCGTGTTCCCAATATCAGCAAATTTTCTGTCCTCCATTATTAAAAATCCATGTTTCGATGATAAATGTTTCAATTGCTTGATAAGATCCTGGCTAAAGTCTTCAATAATATCGACATGAATCTTCAAAACAGCTATGTCCGGTCCAGCAATTCTTACCAATTCCAAAATTGAATCGGACTTCGTTAAATCAACAGCTAAACAAAGCATCGTCTCTTTGCTCTCCATGATTTGGAAGAGTTTGGCCGCAAGAGGATTTTTTGCCAATTTCGATCGCGATCCAAAATTCATTTTCAATCTCTCATCAACAGATTCTGTAATAATGGAATAAATGTTAACATTGGGTATAAATTGAAAATCTATTCCAGATAATAATCGTATGCCCTAAAATTGTTTTTCAATCTTAAAATTTGGGCGTGCAAGTCATTCTAATCTATTACACCGCACTCACCTCTATTCAAAATCTTAACAGGCGCCACACACGTTGCCACATAATCTTCAACGCTTTTGACAGTATCTGCATCAACTTTGTCAGCTGCCAGTAAATATTGCATCAATTGCCTGAGGGTATATAGACTTTTCATTCTAATACCGCTACTTTCGATATTTTTCCTGCCCCCTTGTTCCCTATCCACAATAACAAGAGCTTCAGAAACTTTCAATCCTTCTTGCCTCAAATCCTTGACTACTTCTAAAATGCTACTGCCACTTGAAACAACATCTTCAATAATTATACACTTGTCCCCAGCTTCAAATTGTCCCTCAATCAATTTTTTTGTGCCATATGATTTTGCTTCCTTCCTTCTTATTACCATTGGAATGTTTGACTGCACCGAAATGAGACTCGCAATTGGAAGTGCGGTATATGGAACACCACAAATCTGATCTACTTTTTCAGAATCATTGTGTAATGTCCATAAAGTAGACGAAAGTGCACTCTGAAAAAAATTGAAATTATCAAAATTATCAATTTATTCACTATCACATTACATTTCTCGTAAATAATTTTAAAATGCATAAACTCGTGTACATACGAATATTTTTGGATGTGATATGATAGTCCGCAGGTCGATATATACTGGAGTTCTGAGTCCAACTTTTGTTACGAAATCACCAAACTTTATTGCATCTATTTCAAAAAGCTGTATGGCCAATTCTTTAAGCTGTTTCTCCATCGTTTTTGAGAATTTATAGCGACTTCACGAATGAAAAACTCTAATCTCAAATAAGTATTAAATTATGTCAACCTGAAAATTCATTCAATGACGTGTATTTATTAATTGATATGCCCACGAGGTGATGTTCGACAATGACCATTTGCGCGTCTTTAAAATAATCATGGACGATGTTTACCGAGCATCTGAAACTTTACCGAATATTTTCAATATCTTAATCGATCAATTTTTCCATATATCTCGAAGTGCGATCAATCGATTCATTTCACTTTCTTCCAACGCATCGATGATTTTCGAGATGAATCGCCATATTGGGGTTCAATAATTAGCATCCGGTGTTGATTTAAATTGAAAATTGTATATAGAACGAATCATGCAATCGCTAAACATTTCTAACATTTCTTGTAAATTTCATAATGTATCAAATAAAATGAATGTTCAGTAACAAATTCACATTTTTCATAGTAATATGATGACATTAATATTTGAGGTTATTAGACCATTCTTATACGAAAAAAATATCGAAAATATTTCTACTTCATAGAATTATGCGCCATTATTTGAAAATACAATTGGTGTAAAATCATCGAGGAAAATATTTTTCCATCAACCAGCGTTAGTTTACTTCTATATTGCCAAAAACAATTCTCATTTTGCGGGTGAT